>CAJHQP010007442.1:0-32238 GCA_905132765.1 Moricandia arvensis | reverse complement strand
TGTAAAGTACTATAAAATTTGTTAACATATATTTTAGAGTATTTTAATTCTGAATAAATTTTTGTAGAGTAATATATGTGTATATTTATATGTACTTGTTTATGGAAAACTATATAAAGAATAATTATCTTGTTTGTTTTAATTCAAAAGGGCTCATAAATATCCTAACATAACTGAGAAAAAGTAAAACATTTAAGGTGGTTGTTTACACAGAAAAGAAGTAGTTTGTGTTTTGCATACCAAATATTCTAGTTTAAAGAAGCTAAAGGCCTAATGGCTGTTAGCAAATAATCTGCGATGGAAAAACATCGAAACAATAAGTACTACAAAAACATGACACAAAAGTGTTAGAGGAGTAAAGAATCCATAGTCATCAGTGCATTGAGATCAGTTGCAAATCGTGCTCAGTAGTAAGCGGCTAGGATACCTGGGAAAGGTGCATCACCCGATAACTAGATAGATCATCGACAGTATGAGTAGCAAATGCAGGCTGCGGTGATACGTGAACTCCTTTCAAGTTGCTCATAGATGAGGCTTTAGTATCACGAGTGGTGACTGGAAGACTAGGGTGAACTCTTAAGGTGATCGGCCGGATATTGGGCAAAATGTTCGTTAAGCAATATGGTGAGACAGTTGAATACTGATGTATGTGGTGCCTCACTACGGAGGACAAGACACTGCATAGAAAATAGTAGTCATGATTAGTCAGGGTTCTAGAGAATCGGCGAGGAAGACAAGGATCGGGTCATTTCAAGACATAGGAGCGCTCATCGTGGCGTTGTTTTGTTACTGTAATAAAATTGATGCACAACTGCAGAGAGGACGGCTGCTCGATAGCATGTAACAATGCATAAGAGATGAGCGTATTGTGTAGGGGTCTAGATGTTACCTGGGAGTCGGAGAGCAAGAGGATTCTCTGACGTCGTTGACGACAAGTCAACTGCGGGAGTGGAGAACAGTGAGTTTAATGATGAGAAATTGGCGTTCGCATATATTGTTGTGAATGCGGACCATTTGTTCATTATCTACTAAAACGCCCAATCTGGGCTCACAAACCCACTACACATCCGTTTACGGTCGCCAATGACCGCAAGAGATCTGTCGTAGTACTCGTCGGAGAGGGGCTTCTTTACTGATGATACGCAATTGGAGCTGATGAGAGGGAGAATGTCGTTCACGCACGGCGCAGAGAGGAGGCTTGCCATCTGCAGGTATGGTTTTTTCCGGTGAGGACATGAGTCGGAGCAGTATGAGAAGAATCAGTTGTGAAACAGATGCAACTTCGCGACAAAATGAATACAAGAAGCAGGAGCAAGCTGGCGATCTACGAACTAATTTAACGCGGGGGCGACAACAATTGATATAAAAGGCGGCAAATCTTTCGAATAATATTATTTAGAATTGTTTTTCACAAAATAGAGCTTAAGAATGATATGCAGAAAAGAGAATGCTTAATTTCTTAATTTTGGAAGATTGTATACACTAGACTTTTGATGATATTGTTCAACTAATTCGCCGCGCGTCTCTGCTACTTCCAATAGCGCGCTGATTAAGTCTCTCGCGAATATCTAACTCATAGTTTGTAGTTAGTTACCGAGAAGGAGATACTAAAAACTATGATCCATTTAACGACTTTATTGTTACACTCGAAAAACAAATAGTTTATCATGCTAGCTTTCCTGGTCCTCTTTTTCGCCTGTGTAGAAGCACTACCTTGTTTAATGACTAAGGAATTTAGAATATTTAGTTTAGTTGCCTTATCTAGAGCACTTCCCTATTGATACTAAATATGATTTTACCATAATTTAAAAGATCCATTATATATAATGATTGTGATACTCTAGCTGAAGTAATAACTACATAATCTATAGTTAGAGCTAGCTATATTAGTAGGGTTGTTTTTGTGGGTTTAGAAGTCAGTGTGTTTGTTCACGCGAGGACGTAAGCTTAGTTGTTTAGATATATCTGCAACGCCATACTGTGTCTATGTATAAAACTGAATAAAAGATCGAACTGGTTTCAACTACAAAAATGAAACAAAGAAACATCATAGGCATATGACAAACGTAGAATATGCAGCAAAGAAGAGATTATGTGAAGTGATGTTGTGGGGCTGATTGACCGTTCTGACTAAGGAGCACAAAGAAGGAATCACCACTGGAACCGACGCTGACGGACATATGTGATGCACACTGACGCATTTTATATAGCTATAAATAGATCTTTATAGATATTGGGCAGTACTCGTCACAGATGTGCAGCCCGACACTCGTGTCAGATTAACAACCGTTCGGCGCCGCTGGATAGAAGCAGATTCAGAGTGACAAAGATCAAGAGTTGGACGGCAGGAGGGAGTAGTCGGAGAGATACTGTATGTGGTGAATGAGAGTATGATCACTCTGTGGAGCCTGATTCTGGTTCATAGCTTAGTAGATATGGCGCTTTCAGATTATCGAGAGAAGATCGGCGGTAGGGAAAAGGTTTTGTAGGTGGCTGAATGACGACAGGAGAAGAGTGGGTAGATTATATTGACGTAACGACGTGCCGCGTGGGAGGCAGCAGGGGAGAAGAGAAGCGGTGGGTGGAAGCGACAGTGGAGAGGAGCAGGCAAAGGTGGCGTGTCACAGATTAAAGGAGGGCTAAGAAAGTGACGTCGGGGCTGCCAATAACCGCAACAGAAGCACGCAGCGTGAGTGATGACGATGAAAGCAGAGCAAATCCAGAAGAGTAAAAGGACGACAATGACGCAGATGAGAGAGACATTTCAAGAAATCTCTTGCAGGGAAATAGCGTCCGACGATTGCTCTGGCGGACATGCGGCGCTCAACCTCGGCGTCCTTGAGAGATGAACGCCCATGCGTTCGAGGGATGTGGTATGCATGTATAGTTACATATACGCCTACGTTAGCCGGTGCTGCGGGCAGAGTACAGTCTGCTATATAGACCTTCAGATCACCAAACAAGTATGCATGAGAGAAAAATATACTACTCATAAATGAGGAAAAGTCATTCATTTTTATCAAGTGTATGAACTATGTTTAAAGATGATAATGATATTCATACGTACCCCTCTAGATAACAAGAATGCTAATATTTTGAGCTATCATAAAAGGGTTGTCACTAGTCATAGTATTTTCATCTGCGCGGCTATTTTCCATCGCACCAGTGGTTCATCATCAGGCAGTGAGAAGTCTCTAATATAAAGTTTAATCAGCAACTTGTTGTTAGTATCCGCTATTCCCCATCCAAACATTATATTGGGATCGATTCACCTAAAATAATACAAGCTGCGAAAGATATATTATACTATATAGATATGGTTGCTTACAGATATATGTAATCAAGTAAGATCGCAACTTTAATAATTGGCTAAAATTGTTATGGTGTCGTATTTACTACAGTCACATATTCAACCGTGAACTTTATTGTTTGATATACCATTTCATGATTAAACATACATATACCTTAATCTTACTTACGTAGAAAACGATAGTTCGATAGTGAAGATAGCAAAAGCCGAATTTCAGATAACAGTATAGGTATGGGAGACATAGTCCTAATTTTTTAAGGCGTAATGTACGAATAAGATTTGTTAACATATGTTTACGAGAATATTAATGTCTGAAGATAAACTATTGTAGTAAGTATATATGTGTGTATATATATATGTACGTTATACATTCTATAAAAAAAATTCTTATGTTGTGTTTTAAATTCAGAAAGAGTCCATAAATTCTAACGTAATGTGAGAAAGAAAGAAAACATTTAAGGTGGATCGGCAGAAAAACAATAGATTTTACAGCCAAAGTATTATATTAAAATAAAAGCCTATATGGCTAAGAAGTATCCATCTCGATGGAAAATCGATAAACAATAAGTACTACAACAAATCAAAGGATATAGTGTTAAAGGAGTGAAGAAATCCATAAGAAATTCCTCACTTTAGATCCTAAAACTGGTCATGTTCATAGTAACAACATAGCGTATAGTGCGCTAGGGTGATTGAGATATCAGTTGCAATCATCTCAAGTGGTAAGCGGTGAGGCGAGATTCCTTGGACAAAGGTGCATACCGAAACCCAGACATAGCACATGAGGGATTAGCGTACAAATGCAGGGCTGCGGGATAAAGTGAACTCGATTATATCTTGGCTTGACTAAGCTATGCTAGTACCGGTAGTGATGACCTGGAAGTAACTAGCGACTCTTAGTGATCCGATAGCACAGGTTCGATCAGCAATATGGTGACTATTTTCCTCGCAGATGCGATCAAGCACCGGGACAGAAATAGTAGTCATTAATTGAGGTCTAATCAGATTCTTCAGGAAAGACAAGGATTGTCATTTTACCTGGGTGGACACACAAGGAGCTCTCATCGTGGCTGTTCTTGCCTTAAAAAATGGAGTACAGCGTGCGAGAGAGATGGTGTTGGTAGCGAGGCAACAAGCATGAGAAGAGACAGCATAGTTGCAACGTTTAAGATGTTGTGGAGTCGGAGACAAGAGGATTGCTCTTAGGACGACATCATGAGGGAGTGGAAATTGGTTTAAGTTGTGAGAGATTGCTTCCAAATGATAGTATTGGTACTAGAATCGACTTCGTTAATCTTACTCACACACCACTACATCCGTTTTATAACTGCAACACTACTCGCAAGAGATCTGATCGCACGTGAACCCGTCGGAGAGGGGCGTCTTTACTAGATAATGGACTGGTGAGGAGACATGTCGTCGCAGAGGCGGAGAGAGGCTTGCCATCGCGGAAAACAGATATTATGCGGTTTGTTCGGAGTGAGGACATGCTATTATCCATGCTTAGTATATATGACGTGTCGATTGTAGAAAGACGGACTGGCGGTGAGTGGAAAAAGGTTTGAGAGTGGCTACTACGAAAAGAAGAGTAGGAGCAGTTAAGTGTGACGACGACTGGAGCATGAGGGAGCGCTTGGCAGAGAAGAGATAGGCGTGGATGGAGCGAGGTGGTGGTGACCAGAATTAAAGAGAAGGTGACGACGAGCCAATCTCAAGCAAGCAGCCTAGTTTGGGTGACGAGAGAAACAACTCAGGAGTCGAAAGACGACGAGGACAGAAGAGCGTAAGAGCTCATAAACGAGCAGAGCGCTGACGCCACGGCTATGGCCTTCATCGACGTCGAGACGGGATGAGAGCGAAACGAGATATATCTCTCTTGGGTGAGATTCACGCTCAAGTTGAAATCTGGTTAATCACTTATTCAATTTATTATTGGGACCAGGGTTTTGATGCATATTCGATGGGACCAGTAGATATGCATTGTCGGCAGAAAAATCTCAGTAATCGACACCCCGCTGACACAGTGGATCGATAGATTAGCTTAGCGGTTATTGCATGTGAGGACATCCTCAGTGGGTACAAACACTGCTTGCCCAATGCATAGATCACAACAAAGCGGCTCTGTATCTACGTCACTTTTGAAAAGACACTCACTAAAAGTTGCATGTTTATAATCTGTAAGATAATTACGTTTCTTCTGGAATGCAAACTGTTTTCGCACACCTTATCGTAGAAACCTTTAACACATTGACTAGAGAGATCGCACAATTGATTCACAGAACCCTGCGAACTAGACGTACGTATCTGTTTTAAAGAACACAGTATGCAGCACTTTAAAAGATCTCATCTGATTTAGAAAGCAGAACATACTATGTGAACTGGTAGCTGCTAGCTTAGTATTAATACGCACTATCTTATGCGCATAATGTAAATGATATCCTGCGATAATAGAAAGGACACTCACACTATTTAGTCAAAACAACTTAATGAGACATTTTATATATTGTAAAAAAGAATATCAAATCAATAATAAAGTTCTTCAACCCTAAAATTTGATGCCACTAGGATTAGTGTCAAATCAATCTATCAAATCATATACTTATCTAGGGTTGGAGTATCTACGTCACCAAAGTGCACTTACCTTTTCGTCACACATCCCGTTTAGAACTCCAAATTTAAGGTGCTTTATGTTTGAGTAGTTGAATGATGGGTGACCATCGGGAGTGATTCACGATAACGTGTAAGTGAGGCCAAACATGGGGAAAAGTTTGGGTGGTAATTGCCAGAGTTATTAAACATGACTTTCGACCATTAGGAAAAAATTAACGCACTTTCTTCGGATGGGATGGGGCCCACGGGCCAGAGAGGCGGGCGTGTGTGTCCATTAGCCGTGGGCAGTCGAAGCGGTACAAGTGATATCAGAGCTGGTTAGTCATCTCGATTCTGACTAGAGAGGCGTCTTGAGACCTGTTGTGGTGCTTAACGGGACGTTGCGCTCTGTGAGTGGGAGTGATTGTAACATCCTGATTTTTGGTAATGTGAAAATTAGGCCTAGGCATTTCAGATATCGGTTTGGTTCGGTTCAAGTAAGTTCGGGTATCAGGTAGTTTGGATAGGAAGCTAGATAATCTATTTACTACTTGGCCTATTTTCAGTTTGGTTCAAGCAGTTTTGGGTTCGGTTTGGATAGTAAAACTAAGAACCGAGAAATAAAAACTTGTTTTTATTTGGTTTCCGGTTTCGTTTCGGTTAGTTTGGGTTAAATATCGAATATTTTGGATAAAATATTGAATAATTATGATAATTCAGATAAAAAACTTGGATATTTCAGATTACTTTGGATATCTAGAGACAATGTCTGGATACTTTCGATATTTTCGGGGAGTTCAGATACTTTATAATAATTTAGTTTTTTCAATTATTTTGTATACTTTTAATAGATTTTAAATTATAATACATATTGAGGTATGTTATATGTATTATAATTATATTTTATATATTTGGGTGTCTGTTCGATTCTCGGTTTAGTTCTAGTTCGGTTATTTTGGATACAGAAATATAGAACGAGTTGAGTATTTGAGGATTCCGGTTCAGCTCCGATTCGGTATTTCGGTTCGGTTCCGTTTGGCTTTTCGGTTCCGGTTATTTTGCCCAGGCCTAGTGAAATATTTAAAAAATTGATTTGGATACCTCATGTCACTGAAGTGCACTACATTTTCGTGCACACATACGTGTTACAAGAACTCTAGGGTTAAGCGTACTTATACTGGAGTAGTGGAATGATGGGTGATCGCTTAGTGCGCCAGTGATTATCGGATACCGTAGTGAGCTGAGGCCAAAACACGGGGACAATGTGGATAGTGATTGCATGGTTAGTAATAGTGAACTTTCGAACCTTAGAAAGTTAACGCATCGTCCGTGGCGGATGGATGAACAGAACTAGACGGGTGTGAGTATCGCACTAGTTGTGGCGGTCGGAGCGTTACACTTACAGTCGTTTGATCCGAGAGTCCACACAAACTCTGACTATGTGATGTTTTGTGTCTGGTTTTGGTGTGTTATGTTTTGATTCAAGATAAATCAGATTATTTAGGACAAGTGAGCCTAGGTTTCACGTGATGTCAAATAATTTAGTGAACTGTGTAGTTATAGTCAGGGTGGACACTCATACGGCCTCAGATCGGTATGGACACCACACATCAAGCTGACCACGCGGAACCATTCTAGGTGGACAACTCAAACCATTAACATACATCACTAAAGATGATTTCATTCAGCGATGCCCTCTGACTCACACGACATTGTTAAACTCACAGAATCTTTTAAATCTCTACTGATCAAGATTTTAAACTATATATGTTGACAATGTCAATACCACTAGAATATATCACGTCCTCGCACATGAATATGTTTCTTTTATAATTAACCATGTTCAAATTCATTGTCATCATGATCAACTTTTTTCATCGGCGTTAAAAATATCGACGTTGTTGAAGCACATTCGCAATGTTCAAATATCGAGGACAAAGTAAATATGGATGTTAAGTATGAAAACCTACCTTATTATGGCTCTGTAAATGTTACAGAAACACACATAAATCTAATGTAAGTTTGAATATACTACAACATCTTATCAGAAATGGAGGTATATGACAGTTTACATATCACTCCCATGATTTGTGTGTATGATGTCTGCGTCGTCTATGTTCTCCTTGTCATGATCCCATTGAACATGTCTCATCGTTCACGGATATCATATATCACATACATTGCCCATGTGTCTATCTCATTTTCTTGTCAAAAATTTTGTCGGACACTTTCAGGAACATTTCGGTATCTATATTCTTAAAACTAAAGTATATTTGAGTAATGTTTGAAAACATGGATAGAAAATTGTTTGGAAACATGGATAACAATATAAAAAATACTTCATTTTATTTACAAATTTAATCTTTACATTTACAATAAATTAAATACTTCATTTTTGTATTTATTTTATTTACAGATTCTACCACTGCATTTAAAATAAATTTAAACTAAATAATTACAATTCCAAAGTTTATCTAACCAAATTCATATTCATATATTGACCATTAAATTTTTTTAGTATGTTGTTTCATTTTTAAAATAAATTAACAAAAAATAACATGTTAATATATGAATAGTACACTTACATCAAATTGCATCAAGTTATAATTTTTAATATAATATTATGTACAAATAAAAAAACAATTATCAAACATCTATATTATAATATAATATAATTCTAGTTCATATGTAAATTACAAACATAAAAATGTACATGAGATATTTTTATAAAACTATTAGTTTATGAGTTTACGTTCAACACAAGTTAAATCAAACATCTGCGCCGAGAGAGGGGGGGATCAAATTCTAGTAGTATGATTTTAAAACCAAAATCTGAACGTAACACCAATATAACGTAAATTTTGACGAAAAGACATTCTTGAAACATGTATTTATGAAACCATAAATTTAGCAAAAAAATATTTTTGCCACTTAATGGATCGAAACCTCACATTAACAATCAATTTCTCTACCATCAACTAAAAATAGAGAAGTATGAGAAATGAAAAAATAAAACAAGAATCTGCAATTTTTCAAAGATGTGGTATTCTTCAACGATTTTTATGAGTTGTTGACTTCTCACTTCAGTGTGAAGGTTGAGGTAACTTAATTCTGAGTCGAGATTGAATTAAAGATTGAATCCAAAAACAAAAAAGGAGATCGAACGGTGGATTAGCTTGAATCTAGATTGAATCTGATAACAATTAGGAGAAAAATTGTTATTTGTGCTTTGGTTAATGAAAATTTTGGTTTCACAAATACGTAGTTCTCTTGAGAAGTGTATTTAAAATTTCAAAACAAAAGTGATAGTTAATAATGAGAACAAAACAAATGTCCAGTTTGATACTTTCGCTATGGAATAAATAGACTAGCCACAAGGATTTAAATGTATTTTTACTCCAATGAAGTGCATCGGTAGGTAGAAGTGTCTTTTTATGAAAATCAAAAGTCTAAAGTGTCTTTCATAGAAACAACACAACAAAAAATATGTACATTCCAAGTGAAATCACTTCTCTCTCAATTTTTTTTGTCTTTTCCTTTTGTCAATATAATAGTTATTTGTCTTTATATTGGTGAGATTTACCAGCTATGTTCTGATACTAATTATTTGACGATATATGGAGAAGACAAGTATTCAGAGTTAAAGTACCAATATCATTTAGAATAAATTAGCACATTTATGCAGGTGAAAATAAATTATTATAGATGGATTGAAGTGAGTGTAACAAAATCACATGCATGGTATGTCGCATGGCATGGCAACCGTCATTGCCGTGTGAAGCATAGTTTCTCTTGCACTATGTATATTTATCAATATAGAGGAATCTCTTAAAATATATCTAAAAAAAATTATTTTCAAAATAGATTTTAATGAGAAAAATAACTAAAATAAATTCTATTAAAAATTTAAATATACATTTATATTTTTTGAGTTAACTAATTTTAATTTAAAGTTTAAAATTACGAGGTAGAATTTTTGGATGCAAATTTTTTTTTTTTTAAATCAAAATTAAAAAAAATTATTTTGAACATTTTGTTTTTAAATTTATTTTTGTGGCAAAAACTTAAATATCTATTTGAAATTTTTTCCGTGTATCCGTACATTTTGTACGAATTTCATCAATGTCATCGTCGAATCTTCTCTAACGTATAAAATCTCTAGTTTCTTTTAGCCGTAAACCCAATCATCTAGGTATATTCTGCATCGTTGCCCATGGAATATCTTGTATAAATTTGTTAACTATGTAGAGTAAAAATATTATAAAATTAAAGAACATAGAATCAGTACAATATAACATATAGTTAATTATCTTTCGCAGTTTATTAGTCTCTCAATCTATTTTTTAAGCCGTGATTATCTTCGTTAAATGCTATCAATAAAAGTGTTCTTTGACAACTACTACCGCTAACGATTGTTTTGATTAGTAATTTAAACTGTATTATGTTTGCCCAAAAAAAAGAGAACTGTATTATGTTATTTCATTTTCCTTTTTTATTCTACAATTTTCCAGTTAGAGTTTTATTCCGAGTATTCATTTTTTTTTTACAATTTCTACTCATTTGCTCAATATGAAAAGTCAAAAATTTGGACCAAAAACGTGAGTGGAAAATTTTTAACATAAGAAATTAAATTTTAAAAGTAGGAAATGGCCTAAATAGACTCCTTGGGAACTACTCATACGTCAGAACTCAGCAAGCATCTTTGGTACCTTTTGGTTATTTTATATTATAACCTTGACACACAAAAAACAAGGAATCTGGCTTTGCTCAAAAAAACAAAATAATAATCTCTCAGTTTTAAAATGTATGATATTTAGGTTAATACATAACTGTTAAAAATGTAGTTTTTTAATCTAAAAATATTATTAAAATATAGATTAAAATTATACATCAGTTATAAAATACTAGAGAACTTTTTTTGAAATGATATACGTTAGCACCATTTTTCAAAATAATTTTATTCAAAAATAACATAACGTTTAATTATAATGTTTAGTAACTATCGTTTAGGATAAAGTAATTAGAGGATGGGGTTGAGTTTATAAACTTTAAATTTATTATTTGAAATACTATCAGTTAGATATCACTTTCAAAAATACATCTAATCATAATACTCTAACATTTGAGTTTAGTTTAATGATTATTTTTTATAGTTTAATATTCAGGGGTGTGTTGGATTTATAAACTTTTATAAATAATTCATAAACGTTATAAATGATTCAGGAGGATTTATTGAGTTATTTTCATCACAAATTAATATATTTATGAAAATTGTTATCATTTAAAGGTAAATTTATTTATTTTTATCAAATTTATGGTAAATTAGAATATCCATTATAAATTTCTAATTTTAAGAAATATAGATGATGTATGAAAGTTAATTTAGTCTTTCTTATCACAAACTTAAGCTATTTATGAAAATGATTATCATGAAAGTAAATGTGAAATGTGGTATCAAATTTGGGGTAAAATTAGAATGTCCCTAAAATACTATTGATTATACAGCTTTTAATAAAGTTTAAAATTACATAAAATATAAAAAACATGTTATTGAAACATCAAAAACTACTTAAACATTATACATTACGAAGCAGAGAGTGTAATAATGGGGGCTTAGACGAAAGAACTTTTTGCAAACATAAACACTATGTTGATAAGTAGTTGGGTTTAAGTTAATTACTTACTTAACTTTATTTATTTATAAATCATCAAATTTAACCAATGATGTAGTTTATTTTAAAAGTTAAGTCTACAGAAAAAAAATCTTCTTTTTTTACTAATCATGATGTAAATTTTTCTAGAGATAAAACGAAAAAGAAATTATACATTATTTTCTTTTAGTATTAGGTGAAAATCTTACATCTCTAATTTTTAAAATATAGAAAATTTTTTAAAAAAACATCTATGATATCAAGTAAATTTATAAGTTTAACATAAAATTTATCGGAAGTTTACAAATATGACTCAAAACTTCAACTCAACCCTAAAACTAACCCATGTTTTAAAAAAAATATTTTTTATTCACCCTAGAAGTTCAGATTGTTCATGAAAATACTATTATTTTTCTTTTATTTCGAAATGAGTGTTTTACTCTATCATTTTTATCTTGATAAAGTATTTACAATAGTGTCTTTGTCATCAATACACCAACTACCCATGAACATCAATTTGAAACTCTTAATGCACCAAATATTCAATTTTTTTCTCTTTCTATCTCATTTCTTATGCACACAAATCACATCTCTTTTGCTTTCTCTCTAAATTCATTCAAAAACTAAGATTTCAATTCCAAATTTTGTAAGTTTCATAGAGACATTGAATTCATGATTCTTGGTCATTAATGAATGAGTCACTTTTTGGTGAAGTTATGTGTGTTTGGAAAAGGTAAGCAAGTTATCTCACAAGTTCAATATGTAACATCAATTTCTTTTAGATATGTTCGCGAAGAAGATTCTCTAGAAGTCTTCTTGATTGAGAAGATTTCGTCTTCTGGTCAATGCATATGTTAGTTGTGCAATTGACTTTTTATGTATTTTTAAAAGAAAACTTCCCTAAAAATTTTCTATCTTTTTCTTTGTTAAAAAAAAACCCGAGAAGACTTCTCCAAATTTTTTCGCGGAATAAAATGTTAGTTTTGCAATTGAACGAAGTTTGTCAGAAATTTGACTTTTTATAGGAACTTCCCAAGAAGTCTTCTCACTTTCATAAGAAGCCTGCGTAGGATACTTTTGTAATTGACAATTAATAATAAAATATTTAATATTAATGAGAAGACATCTGAAAAGTCTTCCGACTTCTCAAATTTTATTACGGGTTTTTGGTCAAAACTTTTGGTTACGAGAGAAGACTTCTCTAGAAAAATTCAAATATAGTCAATTGCAAAAGTAACCTAGGTAGACTTCTTACGACAGTAAGAAGACTTCATATGAAAGTAAGAAGATTTCTATAAAAGACTTCTATAGAAGTCTTCTATAAGAAGACTTCATATGAAAGTAAGAAGACTTCTATATAAGTCTTCTCCAAGAAGAATTCTAGAGAAGTCTTCGAAAAAAAAGAGTCAAATATCTGCAAGACTTTGGTCAATTGCAAAAATAACTTGTTTACGAGAGAAGATTTCTTTAAAAAACTTTTTTGGTATTTTCAAGAATTTTTTAAATTTAAAAATAAGCCAATATCAAGATGTCTGTTGTGGAGTAGACTTCTTTAGAAGTCTTTTTTTTTGTAAATTTATAATTCCAAAAAATAACCTAAATAAATATTTCTTAGGAAGTCTTCTACATCAGTGTTAATAAAATTTCATTTTCTCTACAATTAAAATGACTTTAATATTTCCTATTAATTCATGTATATTAGTCTATATTAAGGTTCATGGATGAAATTAATAACTTATTGGTATGAGATTTCAAATATTCATGTTTACTAATGTTTTTTAGCTAATCCGAGTAGACTTATTAAGAAATATTGTGAGAGAAGATTTGTGGAGAAGTTTTCTATGTTAGATTTTCAAGAGTGTTAAGTAACTTCAATATATGTTTTATAACTTTCAAAATTGTTAAGTAACTTCTTAGATCATAAGATATAATTTTTAACTTCCATGAGATTTAACATTTCAACTTTCACTTAATATTCAATTTGATCTTTTGTGAATTTGACTAAGTTTTTTTTTAGAAGTCTTCTCTCTTATTTTTAGTAAATTTGACTATGTTTTTTGTGTTGTTGTGTTTTATTATGAGTAGGTAGAATGATTAATTTTTTTTTAGTATATTGTATCAATAACTTCAACAATGTCTAGTATTTTTGGCAAAACATGAACATATTTACCAAATTCTTTTGATTAAAATCTCTTAAAGTATACAAAATAATTCACAACTAAAATAGTACACATACAAATCATAAAAAGACCATAAATAAAACTATTACACATGGAGTTAGATATCATTCCTCAACATATATAACCTTGGATTCCACTTGACATCATCCCTTTGTACCACTTTGGGCAGAAGACTTCGAAAGATTTCGTAGGAAGTGTTGTAGCATAAAATACATTAGAAGACTTCCCAAAAAGTCTTCCGAGAGTTTTCCAAGAGTCTTCTAAGAAGTCTTCCAAAGTCTGACTCAAATATGAAAAATATGCATATTCAAAAGCATTCAAATGGCTTAAAAACAGAAGAAAACTTCAAAAAATAAAACTTTTATGCTTAAATAATAAACAAAACAATCACATCAGATTGAACTATAAAATTTTAGAATCTAATTATATAAAACTCACAAAATACATATCCAAAATTTGTACCATTTTGGGCAGAAGACTCTCGAAGACTTCCCACTTCCTGAAAACTTCGTAGGAAGTCTTATAGCATAAAATGTATCAAATACTTCCAAGAAGTCTTTCGAGAGTTCAGAGAATTTTCTAAGAGTCTTCTAAGAAGTCTTCCAAAGTCTGACTCAGATCTAAAAAATCTACATATTCAAAAGCATTCAAATGGCTTCAAACAACAATACTTCAAAAATATTTTTATGCTTAATTAATAACAAAACAGCCACATTAGATTTAATCTATATTTTTAGAATCTAATAAATAAAAAAATAAGTACATATTCAAAATTTATACCACTTTGGCATAAGACTTCAGAAGTCTTCCGAGAGTCTTCTCAGAAGTCTTTCAAAGTCTGTCTCAGATTTGAAAAAAAAATGAAAATTAAAAAATATTCAAATAGCTTCACAACAAATAAAAACTTCAGAAATAAAATTTTATGATTAAATAATAACAAAACAATCACATTAAGTTGAATGTAAAACTTTTAGAATCTAATATATAAAACACATAGAAATACATATCCAAAATATATAGATCTATATTTGCAGGCAGTGAAAGATGAGAACCATGTAATGCAAAACCTACAAAAAGAAGATAAATTAGTGAGTAAACATAAGAAAAAAAAAGATAAATGATATAGAGTTCGTGTTTTGATGTTATAAAGAGATTAAAGGGAGGTTGGAGAGTTTTATAGTGAGAAACATTACATTTTTGTTGCCGTCCATTTGCGATGAAAAAAGAAAATGTGTAAATTTTCTTTTTATATGGAGACAAAATTCCAATTAGCGTTAAATATTTTCGATACAGAGAAGACTTCTTGGAAGTCTCTTCTAGGACCTTAAAATCAAATAATTAAGTAAATAGCAAAAAGCACTTCGTTAAACTTAAATTCAACTTTTAAAGTGTTTAATTTACAATAAAAATAAACATATATATGTCAAATTTAATTGTTTTTCAAAGTTAAGATTAAATCTGCATCATTTAGAAATGTTTATATTAAATGATTTGAATTTTTTCCCTATCAAATTAAAATTTATAAATTACTTTTATGATTTAATACATGAGAACACTTCTCGAAGACTTCGCTTTAGGTGGGAAACTAAATTCTACTGAAATTTAGGCGGGAACATGTCTGAAGACTTCTTGGGAAGTTTTTCAAACTCAAACCTAATCAAATAACTAACTAAATAACAAAAAAAAAATCATTACACTTAAAATTAACTTATAAAGTGATTAGTATACACAAAACTAAATACATGTAGGTCAATTTTGTTTGAAAAAAAATTAAGATTCCAAAATCTAACCCTAAGTACAAAAAACAATAACATATGTTATCAAACTCGAAACCAAAGAATATCATGACTCAATCTACATTCACTCATCTATGTTGAAAAAAATCAATTATAGTTAATCTAAATTTATATCATTTAGAATATCTATAGTTACATGATTTGGATTTTTTTCCCTATCAAAATATATTTTATAAATTTTATAAATTATTTTTAATATAATACATGAAAAGACTTATTGGATGATTTATGGAAGATTTTTGGGAAAAGTTTGCATTAGGCGGGGAAACTTAAATTCCTAAATTAATAGTTAGGTGGTAAACCCTAATTCTACTAAAATTTAAGCGAAAAATTGTAGACTTTGTTGTGAAGTCTTTCTAGTGCATTATATGTTAGAAGACTTCTTAAGAAATATTCTCGAAGTCTTCCAAAACTCTATAATCATATAATTAAGCAAAACATTTTCTTAATCTTACAAGAAACTTAGAAAGTGTTTTAATATTAAGTTATTAGATAGTTACTAACACATGTTTGTCAAATTAAAATATAAGATTACAAATTTTAACCCTAAAAATACTAACAATACTACAATATATGCTAACCAAACTTAAAACAAAGACTATCATGATTCAATCTACATTCACTCATCTATGTTGAAAATAATTCAATTTTAGTAAATCTAAATATACATCATTTATAAATTTTTTATAGTTATATGATTTCAATTTTCCCCATATAATTTTTTAATAAATTTTAAATTATTTTAAAGGTATATTGTACGAAGAGATTTAAATTTTCTAGAAGTCTTCTATAAGAAAAACTCCCTATAAGTCTTATCCACTAAGGTTATCATGGCTAAACTCAATACAACGTTTTTTGTTTGGTCATAAGAGGTTGTTGTAATTTCACTAGTCTTTTAGTTTATTTTTGCATTTGATTGAATTTAGAGTGTACTTTTATATTACAATTAAGTTGTGAGTCATATTTGACAAATTTCTCAATTTTATTATTATTTAGCTAAGTAATTTTTACTATAACTTAAATTTATAGAAAATTATATTTGATGTCGAATAATTTTATGAAATGTTACTATTTTAATTAGCTTAACTGTTTTCTTATTAAAATTTTTTAATTAAAATAAAATAATTATATTAATATAATCATATTTGTAGTCAAACTAATCATGTTTTATTATAAAATATTTACAGTTAAAACTTACAACTACAATATAATAACTATATGAAAAAATCTATGCAAATAGATCTAATAAAGTTACAACTACTATTTTATTTCAAGTTACCGGAAAATGTATTTTTAAATTGTAGAAAAAGTAAATTTAAAAGTTTCAGGTAAAATTATTATTATTTATCTAGTAATTTTTACTGTAATTTGAAATTTATGGATAATTTATTTTAATGTTTGAATAATTTTTTAAAATATTACTTTTTAATAGCCTAACTGTTTTTTATTAATATAAAATGTTTTAGTTAACATATAAATAATTATATTATATATAATATATATTTATTGTCAAAATAATCATGTTTTTATAAAATATTTACAGGTAAAACTTATAACTATAATAAAATAACTATAGTATAAATCTCTGCAAATAGATCTAATAGAGTTACAACCAACCAATCCATTTTCAACACAAATTTAAAGTTGAATTTTCATTGGTATAGTCCAACCGATCATCCACTATGTTAGAAGGGACATGGGAAATGAAAATGAAAAATGAAAAATATTTTCATGAAAATATATAATATTTGTATCAATATTCAACTAAAACCCTAAGTCCATAAAACTAACTTTAAAAAAAATACATTGCACGTTCATTTTAGTTTTACTCAAACAGGGTTTCACAATGCATCACTCCATAAACACTAACTATTAACTCACAAGACAATATAACTCAGAAATATATAGTTATTTGCAAGATTAAAGTACTTGAATTTTTGAAAAGGTTGTCGTTGCATAACACGCTTAATAAAAATATATTTTCTGAGTTTATTTTGTCTTTTTGAAAGGTTGTCGTTTCATAAACCTTAATAAAAATATATTTTCTGGGAACTTTCTCTCCCCTTCCGTACGTCAGCGATAAGTAGGTCCACACAATTTTTTTAAAAAACAATTATTGCATGCTATGAGATTCGAACCTTCACCTAATGTTTATATGATTGACATAACCAATTGACTATATGAGATTTTGTAAATTAGAACCACTTTTATATAATAATATTACAGTTTGGTCTTTTCTAAGGGTGTCCACGATACCATGCGAGTGAATCCCAACACTAGGAAGGTCGGGTGGTGATTGTAGGGTCAGTAAACAATGATTCGAAGACTTTGGAAAAATTAATGAACCGATCGTCAGATGGGATGAGATCCACGGGCCGAGAGCGGCGGACATGGGCAGCCTATTAACCGTGGGCGGTCGGGACGTTACTTATTATTTCCATGTCAAAAAACAAATTAAAGATTTCATCTCTACATATAAATTAGAACTTTTCATAAAGTAGTACAGAAAGTTTTAGGGATTAAACTTTTTGATCTTCAAACTATCTTATGTATATAACTTAATGTCGTAATCTTCCTAATTTTTATTCGGCTTTCTAATTAAAAATTACACTTCACTTGAAAACATAACAAAACGGAAGTGAACTCAATGGAAGTGATAACTCCAATATTGCAATATGCAAAAAACAAAGATTTAGATAAGATATGAACAACAAAATCTCATACACACTTAAAGCATAAGAAAGCGGATCCGGCTCCGCGCTTGCGCGGAGACTATATTTCTAGTATTAATTAATAAAAAAAAAATATTGGCTGCAAGTCTTAAATTTCTATTGTCTTATCTATAACATTCTCATCAATACATATTTGATATGACAAAGTCATGTAACACAGAAACAGAGTAAAACTATGTCTACTGTCTAGTGCCTACCTTCTCCTAATCTTAGAGACCTCATTCTACTTCTTTCTAGTATCTACAATAGTCCCTAAAATAAAGATAGGCCTAACATTTTTAACTTTATAGTAAAGATTCAAGCCACATGGATCTCATACATGTACATGTGCTTATAAAAAGAGTTGGTGAAAGACTTAGACATAAATCATCTCTTCTAGAATTTGGTATTGTTGAAAGAAATCATGTTCTTACCATGAAATGTGAACACTGGAAAGGGGTATATAGAGATAACACAAATTTCAGACAATGTAGTGTAGACTTCATAAATAAATTTTGGAGAGGGGACCTACGAAATAAATAAATAAACTTTTCTTCTTTGGTGGGTGTGTGTATGAGTGTGCTACAGCTATAACTCCATGAAAATCAGGTATTGGTATTTCAATGGGAGAAAGGAAATGCTGACGACTGACTAGTGACTTCTACTACTACTCTATATATATACGGTCCAGTAAAATATTTGAGTGGCCCGGACCGAAGATATGTTAGGTTTAGCAAAATTTGAAGGACCACAAAGATTTGATTGGTCAGTTATCCGTATGGCACGTGGTCAGTTCTCAATAAGTCAACCTTGATGTCTCATAATCATAATTATTATAACAATTATGTTGAAGAACATCATACAATGTCCGGGTCTAAAGGGAAAGATGAAGAAGACTTGAAGTGGGAACAACAATGTATTCTTCTTTTGCATGTTTTTGAAATGCAGAGTAGTCAAAAAGGTGAACACTAAAGGCATTTTACAACGCAACTACACCAACCACTGGCCAGACATTGTTCAAATTCTCTCAGACAAAAGCCAAGAAAAGCAACATGCTACTCACTATCAGATGTTTTAAGAGCTCGGTCCATACAATATGGTGGAAAGAAACCAAAGGCAACATTCTTTTGCATTGGTTTGGTAGCAGACTTTAAACTGGAATCTTTGTATAATCTATAGTTTTAGAACAATGTAACATTTGATGTACCACATGGCTTTTTGATGAATAAATTTAACATTCATTAAAAAGAAAAGAACATTTGGGCCTTAGGGCAACATTATCGGTGGTCCCGAAGCAAGTCCCTTATCTTTTTTTCCGGGAGAGAGTCCTTTATATTTTTTTTTTTGGTCGGGAAAGAGTAAGGACCGTCCCTTAATTAAGGGATTTTCCCTTCTCTTTCTTCCTCGGTCCCCGCATTTCGTGGTCCCCCTTCCCTCTAAGGGACTGCCCAAATCCCTGCAATAATGTTGCTCTTAGTGATCCTATACGCCATATGCTAATACTTGTTTCTACCTTATTCAATATCCAATGAACTGATAATATAAACCTATCATGATTAAATGTAAATACAAAAGGCCAGTGATGGAAATAGCATAGTATATACCTCATGGGAATGGACTCCCATTGCTGTTTAGGCCGGTTATTTAAGTAGAGACATGTGGTCAAGAGAAATTACTTATTCCACCAATTAAGGAATAAACAGGGATAATTTAAGTAACAAAAATTGAAGCAGCCAAAGATGTTGAAGAATGTTTTTTATAGTGATGATAAACAACTGATGTCTCTTCCTCGTAGTAAAGAAGATCCATCAAGTCCATACATGCTTCAAAGTTTAAAATCTCTCCAACCTTTGCAACTTTGCTAGTAACATTATGGATTAGGAGTTACGTGACAATAAACAAGAACTACCACAATATCACTGATTTTTTTAATTAGTTTTAAGCAGGAGCTTAATGAAGTCAGCTACTTGATCTGGATGAACCAATTTACTTGAACTGTTTAAAAGGGTCTTCAAGCAGTGTATATACTATATTTAAAGTGTGGATCTCAAATTTGAAAACCTGCTTATATGTTAAACGAGGAAGACAGACAATAAGCTCGAATGAGCTTCTATAGCGTCAACGAACATCCCCAAGTGTACATTACAATGGTTTAACTTTGAGGTAAACTTGTTCTTATTGTCTATTATATCTTTTTTGTCAACGATTGTCTATTAATACCTATATTTTCCTCATGATCCAAATTCCATTAGAAACTAAAATTGCCTTTAAAACGTCTTAATGGTCCGTGGCCCGTTATTAATTAGCCCAGTGTCTGGTTTTATCTCCAATAGTCGTATCATCTAGTGTAGAAAACAAATAAGGACTCAGATTCCACTCTGTACCTATTGGTAATAAGATTTTTTTCAATTTTATATTTCCCATTTTTGGACAAAATTGATTTGTTTATTGATAATGAGATATTTTGTAAAATTCAGTAAATATTCATAATTTGATATTATCCTTTCTCAACAACTATAATGTTGGAATACAAACGACAACAACCATATACATTTACTAAAACCACTTGCTATTATAATTAATTAAACCGAACCATATCTCTTTCTTTTACGAAAAATCTCAAATTGATAAACAAGGTTTGTTTTATGGATCTATTATTATTATAAAAATACCCAATTGTTCTTTCTCCACTACACATAACGCCAAATAAACCATATGGCTTTGTCCACTCATCCATAGTCGCGCCATTATTCATACGCATAAGCAAGTAGAATCTTTTTATAAAATTTTTGTAACATATACTTACATGTTTAGTCGTTAATAGAAAAGTCTCTTGTTTTATAGTTATAATCATAGTCATTTATTAATGCTATTGCATGGAAAGTCACCTCCAATTGAGCACAATAGTACGTTATACAAAATTTAGAATTAATCTCACACCATGAATATAGTTGTTGAACTTCATAAACATATTTATTTAATACATGGATGGGAAAACACCCCCAACGTACTTCGTAATTTATGAATCTATTTATATAAAATACAAACAAGATATTGTTTATGTTTAGATAGTGTTTCACAAGATATCTTCTTATCAGAAGCATTATAGCTACAAATAATTAAAACAAACACTCTATAAAACCTATATATATAATTGGAAGTGCTATATATATATATACATATACAACAACGAGATTGCATCATAGATCAGGTAGAAATCCACGAGTAGTCTTTCGAATCTATCTGATCATATCCATCAGTTCTGTCTTCAAATCTGTCTGAGAAAAAGAGATTACGAATTTTGTTACTGTCTCGTAAGACTTTAACTTCTGTGGTAAAGATTGCTTTGACGGGTCTATGATCAGATATCTTCACTTCTCCTCTTGTATATTCATGTTGCTTCAATCCATTGCCGTACCATATTATTCGATCACACCTGTTTTAAAAATACAATGCATATAAGCAAGAAAAAAGACAAAATGTAATATAACATGTAATTCTAAAAAGAGACTCACCATGCAGGAGCTCGTTTTTTCTCGTCTTTTTTGTATGCAATGCATCCATAATATAAATCTGAATTTGGAATATATTTATACGTCGGAGCAAATGTGACATTTCCTTCTTGCCAACCTCTGAATATTGGGCCATTCATGATCTCCATACTTAGCTTAATTTCAAAATAAATAAAACAAAAGATTAGTTTACAAATTTGATATACGAAATATATTTGCTTAAGAAACTTATATAGAATTAGTTTTTTTTTTTGTAAGAAAAATATATAGAATTAGTTACCTGATCATTTTCGAGTAAAGCGTTCCATTCTTTTTGTTCCACCAATAGTCTTGTCTTCTCCTCAGGTAAAGATATTCTATAATTCAAATCTCCCAGAAAAATAACTCGGCTGTTTAATTTGATCAAAAGAAACAAAAAAAAAATCATATAGTTAATTAATTAGGTGGATAATTAATATAGATATCACATGTTGATAGTTTTTAACACCTAGGTAACCAAACTAACCTTTTTCCCGCGATATCAAGATTTATTTAAACTAACACTCAAATTGCTTAAACTATAGTTTTATGTAGTAATGGTCTGACCATAACCTTTTATTACTAACAAGTTGGCAATTTTCAATTTACAACGACAACAAGTATGATGCTAGCTATGTGAATATAAACACCTACCCTAGGAAATAATTAGTTAAAAACATATGGATTAGTCAAGAAGAGTAAATTACCTAGTGTTTCAAAATTTATTGTCCTACACTAATTAAATTAATTAATATATATAAACTTACTCGTGATCAAGTATTTTTTTCGGCAGATCTTCTAGAGATGTGCCTCTTGGAAAACTCGATCTCGATAAAATCTCCATGACATCGGAGTTTCTTTGCCTTCCATCTCGGTCCCGACCACCGGAGGCTAGATGGCTGCACACGAAGCAGAAGCTCGTCTCGTGCAACCTGAATCTAACCGATACTGATCCCTAATAATAAAAATACAAACAACGCTTTTAATTTTTTTTTCTTATCCAATTGGTAAAATAGTAAACGCATGCGTAAAATATAAGACCCAAACTAAAGATGCTACAAAACAAGATTGACGTGAAAAATATTGTAATAAAAATGCAATTTTTTTTCTCAAAAGTACCACAAGGTTATTAAACATACCAAAAATTAAAAATTTATGAACGGCTTTATAGAGTTAAGTATTCCTCAATTATTTAATACTCATTATACACTTTTAAAACATTTTGGTAAACATAAATTGTAGTATACTTGGATTCTTGTGGACTTCTTTTGATTTTGGTAGTTTTAGAGAAAAAGCATAAGTTGTGGTTAACTACTTATTTGTATTGTAATATTATTATACAAAAATCGTATTATTATAGGAATATACAAATATATAAGTAGAATGAACACAGAACATAACATAATGTATATTATTTAATTCTATATACAGGTTCAACCACAACCGCGAATTAAAATAACCGTACAACCACAAACATAAAAGCATACGTAACTATTTTCTATTAACAGTCAACACCTAAATCAATATACATATATATATATATATATATATATAACAGTGAGATTTTGAAAACTAAATAAAGTAGTGGATTTTTTTAAATATAGTTACCTTGTTTCCTAAGCAACCCATAACGCCACACCCAACGCAGGAGACGCTAGGATGACGGATATACGGCCGGAGATCGCCTCGGACCCAAACGGTGATCAAGATTCCGACCATCTGTTTACTTATGATACACTTGAAGTCTTGGGAAACACCATTAATGCCCTTGTCCCTATCATCACTACTGGTCACGCTCTTGTTCAAGGTCTCTCTTATCAACGAGTTCCATTTCGCAGATACCTTGTTGTTATCTGATCCCAAAACATTGGAAGCTCGGAGAGGAACAACTTCTTGAAACCTACATACATATATTTAACTCAAAAAAATTCATAAAATAAATTATGAGACTATACACTTTTGATGCTATTGTAGTTTCTCATTATAATTACCCGAGAACATATATATCACACGGCGTTTTATATGTTTCCATGAGATCCTCCATGTCAAATTCATCACTAGGCACGATTCCACCAACGTTCCATGTGCTAACAAGAACCCTATAAAACATATAATTAAATTTCACGTAAAGAAAACTTTGGACGTGCAACTATATTCATATAATACGATTTTATAAGTTGTTGATTCACGGAGCACGAGGAACCAAGATTCCTCGGTAGCAATAATTACGATGACCTTCAAGATTAAAGGACTGTCACCCAAATTCCATTAACTATATACCGGTAAAAATATGTTTTTGCTTAAATTTTAAGTATCAAATAACAATATATATATAGAGAGAGAGAGAGAGAAACATTTGAACATAGAAGTACGCATAAGCTAAGCTCTTAATGGAATAAAGGAGAGAATAAAGTTATTTATAAGTACTTGTAATTGAGTTTAGTTGTCTTGTGTTGATTGACGAAGATGGATTTAGAGTTGAGAGAAGGCGGTTCGGCGAGTAATCCAGAAGCTTCCAGGAGCTTCTCATCAGCATCTGGTGGAAAATCCGCAACGAAGTTGTTGCTTCCAACGCTTTTCCTTAGGATCTTGTTGGCCACAAGTCTTGGCCACATAACCTTACAAATATATATACATATAGCATCAACGTCGTTGAGTGTTTTGTATACATAAATGATCAAGAAGTACTTAATAACAATGAGTTATATGCATGTGATAATCAATTAATTCAATTTAGGTATTGAAAAAACAGATTACTCACTTCTTTATAGCTTCCATGCATTGCAAGAGAAAGTGAGAGAGGAGAGAAATAGAGAGAGAGATTATTGGAGGAGAAATGGATTTGGAGAAGAAGTAATAAGTGAGATAAGGAGAAAGCAAGAGCCATGCAAAGTTGGAGAGAAAGAGGTGAAATTCTGACGTGGACGATGCTTATTATACATTTGTTTTAATAATTGGTCAGTCGATATTATTAAGCTAATTTTTAAATACTAAAAGAAATCAAGGTTGATGATTGGTTAGTTATTACTACTGGTTGTTGGGCTGCTTAGACATCAAACCACGTTAATTACATTATATACGTCCTTAAATCCCACGCTTATCAATTTTCAACCAATCAGTTATTTTGTCTTCCTCGGAATTGCACCACAAATTTGGCTTTGAAAACGATTTTTTCAATAATTATGAATTAGTTTACTTGGTTTTGAACAAGACGACAGGAGCCAACTTGTTACTTTTTTATAATTTATACAAAGAAAATGGAAAAGAATAAATGAGCTGACACCGTAGTGTGAAAAGATGAAATACCATTTTCTAATTATAGAATTCTATTTTAGTCTTTGGATATGATTGTTGTATTGTATCAAAACTTTCTTAGACCAGTAAAATTGAAAATCGTTATTTTTTGGTCGGTCCAATCACAGCGGACCGCTACATTGTAAATAATGGCAACAGCTTCAACAGGATGAACTATTTTAATATGTAAGTAGAATTACTTTCTCCATTTAGCCAGCTTCTAATTTTGACGAGGTAGTTCGACCAACAATGGCTAGTGTCATGGTAATATTCGTCGTATTAATTTGGTGGTTTGTTGTAACTTGGATTTTAAATAACATCAGTTTAATTATATTAATTGTGTATGTGGATCCCCTCATAATGTATTATTTAGTAGCTTATGACGCTACAACAGTATCCAACCTAACCTAAAATGAACAAGAACCATAATTTATGTGGCCCGTATATGCACTAACTAGCTAAATGCATTCGTTACTTTCATATATATATATATGTATTATAGTCATTTATTTCCATTATTTTAATATATAGTTATTTCTTACATCATTTTCATAAAAAATATTGTTGCATATGCTAAAGAGAAAAGCGAAAAGTGACAGCTGGTTCGACATCATACTAAAAGTTTCATTGTAAGATGATTTTTAATCGAATTCTTCTTAAGTATATTGAATGTAATTTATCGGCCCCAAAATAGATAAAATTAAGCATTTATTAAATCAGTAATAACTAATAACTGAACAAACATACTTATTTTTTTTAAAGTACATGTATTTCACCTACTTGTGTGATATATAATACATGTTTATATAAAATACGATTAAGCGGCAGAGGAGGAAGATATGGGAGGAGGCTTCAAATTCTCCGCCGTGTGGATAAGAGCTCATAAAACAACATTTTCAACGATGCATTACCTTTTAGCATGCATTAGAGCACCTCCAATAAAGATGGTTTTTAAGGAGAAGTTCTTTAAAAAAAACCCCAACAATAAATTAAAAAGAAAAAAATGCTAATAATCTGTCCTTAAAATAAAGTTTTTAGAATTGATAAGAACCTTTAAAGTGTCATTTTTTATTGGCTAATTTTGTGTGTGTGTCTCTCTCTCTCTCTCCCTTGTTTTTTTTTTCCTTTTTGTGTCTTTTTCTCTTTTAAGAACCCATGAAGGGTTTTGTATCATTGGAGAGATAAAATATTGCAATTCTAAAAAAGTTTTGACTTACAAAATTTTGAAAATTTATAACTAAAATAATGATACCATTGGAGATGGTTTTAGAACCAACCACTATCCCCTTCATCGTCAACTTTTTTTGACAAGTCATTTAAAGCGGCGAAGCCCGTTCAACATTTATCGTAAGTAACATGAGTCAGATACTTAAATCTGCAACATTTTCAGTTATTTTCTCAAAATTCAAAGTAGTTCCACCACTGGTCATATATATGAACATTATATATGAACATCATATATGAACATTATATATGAACATTATATATGAACATTATATATGAACATTATATATGAACATTATATATGAACATTATATATGAACATTATATATGAACCTTATATATGAACCTTATATATGAACCTTATATATGAACATTATATATGAACATTATATATGAAAGGTCATAAATTTTTTCTAGAAAATTAAACATAGCAACTAGTTTTTAAAAGCATGGAGAATTTTCATGTTTACCACATTATTAGTATCATTTTTCATTTTTCTTTTTATTAAAGAGATATTTTTATAAATATCATTTTTTTAAGAGACAAACTTTTTAAAAAATTAATTAGAATATTAAATTTTACATTCCTAAACCTTACCCCATCCTACCCCCACCCCTCAACTCTAAACCATAAGTCTTAGATTAGTTAATCCAAGGGTTATAAGTGTGTTTTTTTCTCTTAAAAATAAAAGTAAAAATGATTAAGATAAACATGAAAAATAGTAATAGAAAAGTGGTATTTTGGTAATTTCCCTAAAAGCATATACAGTAAAAACTCTATAAATTAATAATATTAGAATTTTGTTTTACTAATTTACAGAGTTTTTAATTTACAAAAAAAATCTCATTTTAGATTTTTTCTATTTCAAGATATATATTTTTATAAAATAATAAAATATTTAATTTTAATGTATATACATTAATTTTTTTTTAATTTTGACACTTATATTAGTTTATTATATTATTTGGTGTATATTAAATATGTCTAATAGAATTTAAATGTTCTTTAAGATGTAATTTTACTAAATCTCATCAAAATATATTAAGTGTTAAAAAATATAAAGATAATTCTATCATATATGTAAAACAAACATTATAATGGTCTGTTTATACTTATATAAAATTTATATACATATAAATTATTAATTTATAATTTTAATGGGATGATATATTTACATAGGATTTTATAAAAATTATTATCTTATTATTTTATCGATTTGTGTCATATTTTAAACCATACCAATTTGAGATCGAAGAAACTTATTAATTTATGATATTTCTTAATTTATCGAATATTAATTTATAGAGTTTCTATTATATAAGTAAACAGAAATAAACTATTTATGTGGTGTTGTCGTTATAATTTTCTCTACAAAGGAGATAAGTAATTATTTATATTGTAAAATTATAAAGTAGCTTTCGAAAAAAAATCATATAGAGTTCAAATATTTCCACATTTTGGTGACAAATGGACAACAATTCCACCATCTATTGGATCAGGGTGTATATATATATTGATTAATTTATAAAGAGAAATTGTCAAAAATACTACTTTCATGTATCATTTTTATGTTTAACTTAATCACTTTTACTCTTATTTTTTAAGAGAAAAAATAAATTTATAATCCTTGGATTAATTAATCTAAGACTTAGAGTTTAGAGTTGAAAAGTTGGGGTAAAGTTTAAGAATGTAAAATTTAGAATTCTAATTAATTTTTAAACAATTTATTATTTAAAAATGATATTTATGAAAATGTCTTTTTAATGAATCTAAAAATAAAAAATGATACCAATAATTTAGTAAATACAAAAATTTCCCATTTATAAACTCATAACGTAGCTTCTAGTTTTTTGATTAAAGTTTCTATTTTAGTTAGTTAACTCTTTTTTTAGTGACAGTTAGTTAACTATTTATGGAACGTTATTAAACGTTAGCTTCTATTTTTATAAGCAATCGAATACAACATCATTTTCTTTATTTTTGCCGTTGAAAAAGGCAAAGGATTTTGGGGAGTATGACAATCCCGATTACAAGAACGGCATGCCTACTAATAATAACTATTCCTTCAGTTTCTAAATAAATGTAATTCTATTATTTTTTTCTGTTTCATAAAAAATGTTACTTTATATTTCTAATGCAACTTTTCACTTATAATCTTTTTAACATCCTTTTAAGTGACTAATAAATATTTTTAAAAATTATTTTTATTTAAATAATTATACATTAAATGAAGACATACAAGTATATTGTTTCATTTTTTAATCTGCATAAAATATGTCTAAGTGACACTTATATTGAAACGGAGGAAATACTATTTATTTAAAATAGTTATAGGATTAGTCTTAAAAAGTGGGGACTTTTAAGGTCAAAGATTTATATGTGTGTGTGTGTATGTCTCACATGTAGGAGAAAACTTATCATATAGAAAAGAAAACAATATGGAAAGTAAAATACTTGGATTTTAGAAATTTTTAGTAATCACATGTTTTAAAGAAAAAATTCTCTAAAATAGTATTTATTAAAATGGCACTAAGCTTACTATCCCCTAGACATTATTTAAGAAGTAATTTTTTAAAATTTACTTATATGTAATCATTAGTAAAAATGATGACAAGGCTCAAAACTAATTGTGACATAGAAATTTACATTCAATGTCAAGTTCAAATTTTGATAATTTTTTTAGAATAAGGTAATAACTCATAAATCACTAAATCAAATATATTCAAATAATGGAAATATAATAATATTTTTAAAAATAGAAATATTATTTAATTCTGTTTTTGCTAATTATATATATTCTTATTACTATAATACACTTAATGTAATTAAGAATTATAAATGTATAATCCCTATACCATTAATTTCCTTTTAATATCTACAAATTTTTGAAATACTATTTAATTTTACTTTTTTCATGTCTATAAAAACTTCATCGCTAACAATATTTCCTCTTAATTTTATGCAATTTGATTTAAGATATTTCAGCTTTTTAACATATATTTAAAAAAAATAATTAGACACAAAAACTAGCTGAAATTATAGTGTTAAATTTAAATATATATATATATATATATATCATTTTAAATTTAAATTTAAAATAAATAAATTTATTTTAATCTAAATTTTTATGTTTAGTCAATAAAGCTACGTAAATAATAAATCTAAGTATCAACAAAATTTCATTTAAATATAATTTAGTTTTAAAATTTTATGTGCATGGTGCATGAAAACACCTAGTTTATATAAAAATAAAACAAAATAAAAAAAACTTTAAAACTTTATTTAGTAAAAAAATTTATTAAATACGTTTTATTCATATTTGAGTTTAGTGTTTAGTGATTAGGATTTATAGGATTTAATTAGTTTTAGAAGGCAGATGTATGATTAGAATCTATGAGTTAGAATAATTCAGTTTTTTAATTAATGAGTAATATTTTGGAATTTTTTATAATCTATTTTATTAAACTAAAGTTCTAAAACTTACTGTACAAAAGTCATAGTAGGATAATTTCTGTAATTTAACAAATTAAACTAAATAAATATCTAGCTTATATTTATTTCTTAAAAATTGTCTCTTGATATTTAATATATGATTAAACAATTTGAAATATCAAAAGTGATCTTTTTGATAAAAAGTATTTGAAAAATACAGAGAACAAAACCCGTAATAGATTTGTTCAAACCATTTTATAAGTTGGAGAGAGAAAATATCTTTGTAATCAGAAAATATATTTTTGAAAGTCTAAGTGCTTCATTCACAAAAGCAATCCATTATTGAACAAATCATACATAATGAAATATATTTGATATGTTTGTTTTGTTTCATTATGTATATTATCTCCATTAATTTCACTCTTTTTCTTTCCTTCTCTCTATAAAATTTTTTTAGGATGAATTAGATGACAAGAAAGGTTCTAAGAGAAGAGAAGGGGCCAGATGATGAGTAAGAAGATGCGTATCGTATATACATAATATATACATGTATATGGTTCAATATTTCAAAGAATCTTGGTAGAAGTTGTGGATTTTCTAATTAATAAACGGTGGGATATATTAAATTTTCAGACCAACAAGGTTTCTATCTTCGATAAGGCTATTGAGTTTATGAATCTTCAACTCCGTGTTAAGTTGAAAAAAAAACTTCAACTTCATGTCTATATTTTAACTTTGTTCTATGTGATTATATGTCTATACAACATTATAATATAATTATATAATATATGATACTAAAAATTAAATAACATAATTACAAACGGATATTTTGAAGAAAAAAAATGTTGTCCCATTTAATATATTAAAATCAAAATATTTGACTATTGTCATGGATAAAATCAGATAAGACACCACATTTGCAACATAAGTTAAATAACCAAACTTATTCTCTAATAGTTTGATGAAACACAATGATTTTACTTTGTCAATTATCTAAATAAATTAAAGAAAATATTTCGTTTTTCAACTTGGGTATTATTCTAGTTAGTATTATTTTATAATAAACTTCTAAAAATGCTATTTTAGAAATTTGCTCAATATTTTACTATATTTTTATTTACCATTTTGGATGATCATATATTACGTGGACAAAATTTTATTTTGTCACAAAACAGTTCTATCACATCCATAATGTCTAGAGTTGCTCAATCAGGTAAAATCGAACTTTATCAAAATAGAAAATTGGTGTAGATTTGATAATACCGTATAAATTAGATGGATGTTATTATTAAGAAACGCTATATATGGATTTTGTTTAGTATATAAACCGTGATCAAACCAAATAAATAGACCAAATACGCTAATTAATTAAAATATAATAGTATAGTTATATTATATAAAGTATGTATAAATAGTTTATTTTATATATATGATTTTGATATTTAAGATGTTAATTTGACTAATTTGTTATTTTATTTTAAGTTAAACGCTTTTGTTAACAAACATTTTTGCTAAAAAATTTAGTTATTCAATAATAATGTTATATTATTAACTTTTTATTTTTTAACTTAAAGTATAATAAATATTGCTTATATTAACTAATTACTTTTAATAGTTAAAAACATTTATTTAAAAGTCAGAGGACTGATAATATCTTAATAAACTTGATTTTAATATTATAAACTAAAATTGATAAAATATTTTAAAAGATAAATTTAGTTATGGTTTTTCTGGTAACCGACCAAAAATCTCTAATATATAGCCCGACTCAACCCAAAAAAATATAGTTTTAATATAGTAATCAACTTTTATAAATCAAAATATAAAAAACTGAAAAATAAAACAAAGCAAAACCGGACTGAAATCCGGATTGAACAACGCTAATAATGTCTATAAGTACCATATATAAAATACAATATATCTTAGTAAAATGTTAAAATAATTTTATTCCTGCTTAATAATGTCTATAGGAACTTCAACATCGCTAATAATGTCTATAGGAACTTGATGGCTGGCCGGTAAAGAGAATACGCTCATTCTTTTTGTTTTTGTAACCTTTTTTTAATAGTTTATTGTAATAATTATATTAGCCCACATATATACTAGTAGAATTTTAAAGCTTCTTCATAAAGGATATTCCTACCTTATTTTAAATAGTTTACTGTAATAATTATATTAGCCCACATATATACTGGTAGAATTTTAAAGCTTCTTCATACAGGATATTCCTACTTTATCCTTTATGGACTATTCGTACATTAGATTATGAATAAATGAATAAATATCATAAATAATTAATTGTCAGTCTGGAATTGGACGGGTATGAAAATAATAAATCCCATAAGATGGTAAAACAGTATAATTATGTTATGGAAGTGTGTATATTATCTCTCATTCATAGGAGCTGCATAGTATATACAAGTAGCATGAGTTGTAGATAAGCTCGTGATCTCTAACATAGAGATATACTACACATGTAATGAGCATAACTACGAGTCAACCATAATTATCCCTAACACT
>CAJHQP010007441.1:0-32242 GCA_905132765.1 Moricandia arvensis | reverse complement strand
AGGAGAATCCGTCGTTTTTAATTGAAGCATTTAAGTTTCTCGTAAGCGTGAACTAACATCGGCTTGATCCCGCGCTAAGTGAGTACGTAGCAAACCTCTCACAGGCATCAGCTACTTCTCTAAATATATATAATATGATATAATATACTATATAATATGTTTCTGAGGACTATCCAAATAGCACAGCCTGGTCACAAACCAAGTAAAAAAAAACGGGATCCGTTCTCAAAGTGCTGCGGCTCCGCGCTCACACTTCAAAATTTTAGCAAAACGAAATACGGGGATCAGTTCCTAAAGTGTCACAGCTCCGCGGCTCACACTAACAACATTTCGCAAAAAAAAAAACGAGATCCGTTCTCAAGTGATGCGGCTCCGCGCTCACACTTCAAAAATTTTTCAAACGAAATACGGGATCAGTTCCTAAAGTGTCACAGCTCCGCGCTCACACTAACAACATTTCATAAAAAAAAAGGGATCCGTTCTCACAGTGCTGCGGCTCCGCGCTCACACTTCAAAATTTTGCAAACAAATACGGGATCAGTTCCTAAGTTTCACAGCTCCGCGCTCACACTAACAACATTTTGCAAAAAAAAAACGGGATCCACTCTCAAGTGCTGCGGCTCCGTGCTCACACTTCAAAATTTTGCAAACGAAATACGGGATCAGTTCCTAAAGTTTCACAGCTCCACGCTCACACTAATAACATTTCGCAAAAAAAAACGGAATCCGCTTTCCAAAAGTGTTCGGCTCCGTGCTCACACTCAGCGTTTTCGAAACCATCCAAGTGTCACAGCTCAACATTCGCTTATCACAACACAAACATCAAGAACAAAACGAGTTTTCGATTTCACAACAAAAGGGTCAAGACAAATGGCAAGAAGGTCATCTCATAATAAATTTCAACATACCCGAAAAGGATCGACCATAAGCGATCATAGCAACAACAAAGTCAACATAGCAAACTCCGAAAATAAACAAAGACAACAAGTCCTACAAACGGCAAACAACAACAAAACAGGGGATAATCAAAAGACCACACACGGTCACAATGGTTAAAGCAAGAACCAACTATGAGCTCGAAGGAGGACATCCCTCACGCCTAACAAGCCGCACCCGCAGCATCTCCACGCCCAGACCAAACGATGACGACCTGCATCCATACGGCGACGAGCCGCATCTTCAACACCCGCAGTAAGAGACGATGGAACAGGGACAAGCGGAGGTTGAAATCAAAGAAGGAATCTCAGCCAAGTCCTTATCATCAATCCGAACAGGGACAAGCAACCTCGCCTTCTTCATCCTCTCAGCCAACTCCTCCTCAAGATGTTTAACCTTACTCTCGGGAATCCTTATTCCCTCCCCCTTCCAGACCTTGACAGCATCAAGCACCCCTTTGATCTGATTCACCCCATACATAGCTTGGCGAACAACCTATTTGATCCTTGCACAAAACCTCCGCATCCTCTCAAATCGAGAATTACAAGTAGCAAGTACATCATCATGCCTCGCCACCACCCTATGTGTCTCTTGCTCATCAGCGCCTTCGCGTTTCTGAAACGATCAGCGTCCATCTTCGATGTTCCTTCTCACGTTTCTCATCCAAAGTCATATTCGCTTAAGCCGTTTCACCTCCTCCTTCGCAGCCACAAGCGCATCTCTTTCAGCCTCGTATTTCTCACGCCAAAGCGGCAACCACCCCAGAACGATCAGCCGCAGTCCCTAACCTCTGCAAGTTGGCATTCGCCCCTCTCAAGCTCTGCCTTGACAATCCCCAAGCTCCTCATCTTGGTTATACACCAACCGGTTCGCAAACTTTGCAGCCTGCATTAAAACATGCACAATCAAACATATACCAAAAGAACAAAAAAACAACAAAAAGGAGAACAAAGATTCTTACAATAGCCGTATGACGAGCATACTCATGGTACCACTCAACACGTTTTACAGTCATCAAAAGGATAACCCCCAGCAGCACCAGGCGATCGAAACAGCTTGAAAAGATCACCACAGTCTGTTGCCTTACCACCAAAGGCATACTCGAAAGGCTCAAAAACAACCTTCTCCGCAACAGAAGACGTCTCAACCATCAAAGGGCACCTCAACCTCGGAAGCATCTCAACCACTGAAGAAACAGTCCTACAAACCTTTGGTGGGGCGCTTCGCTTGACAAACAACCATCGGCGGGTCTTTTTCTTAGGATCACCATCCTTACCCGACGAAGTAACTCAGGAAATCACTAGCAACAACAACCTCTTTTCCAGCGCGATGACGAGCAGAGGACGGCACAGGAGCAGGCAGCACTGCCAAGACCAACAACGATCTCAGGAGCAGGCCGCACAGGTTCTACACCCACCAGAACCTTGCCCAACCTCAACAGCGACGGTGCAGTAGAACAACCTCCGGCAAAACAGTCAACCAAGCTTGGAAAACTCACCAAAATCCATCTTGCCACAAACCCTCCAAGAAGCTAAAACACATTTAAACATCAGAAAAATCAACATCACAATAAAAGCAATCACCATCACAATAAAGGCAATCACCATCACAACAAAGACAATCACACAAACAACAAAAGGCATGATTCTTTTTTTAAAAAAAAAGAGGAGGGAGAAGAGTCTACCTAAGTCAACAAACGGAAGACAACACCGAAATCACCGACCTACTCACAAAGACCAATCTCGAGCCTTGGTCGCCTTAAAATGCTCCACACACTCCTTATCACCAGTCGAAAGAGGAGGACCAACCGAACGACGACCTACACATACAAATAACAATCATAAAGAAATACTCTTAAAAACCAACCACAAAAAGAAAAACCAAACTACCATTATAAGGATTCCAACTACTCCTAAAAGGGTCAGTCATGTCAGAAACATCAGGAACCGAGGACGATTAACCCGAACATAGAAAAACCTCCTAATCCAATCATAAGTTTTTCTCTTCCTCTCCTCAACAACACCACACCTAGCCCTCATGGATACATAAAAAGCTCCGTCCGTCTCACACCGCGTAATACGCGCAATGTCTTCGAAAAGATAAAGGCTCATGTGCACGCAATCTCTGCAGCCACAAAAAGAGCAGCAACCATATTTCGAATTGACGCAGGAGCCAACTGAGAGAGAGAAATAAGGTGCTCATCACAATACGCCAGCAACAACCTTGGAAGAGGAACCACAAATGATACTCAGTGAACCAGAAGTCATAGACACAAACCCACCCATCCGGGACCGTCCACGGGCGCTCGTCCTCCTCGGGTATACGCATCTCGACACAACCATTACGACCACAGTTGGCCGGAGATCCAGCTGATCAGATCATCGTAACAGAGGAAGAGACGGTTCCGCAGGATGATCAATTAAGAGGACCCGAAAACTTCTAGGCCTTTCCCTGCGTTTTTTGCCTTTCTCCTCTCACACCACAACCAGAGTCAGCAAGAGAAGCAGCGAAAGTCTCCCTCGTTAATTGCCCTCAAGATATCTCCAACAGTAGCTCTGCGACTTTCATCCGCATCAATGCCACTCAAATCACAAGCAGCGTCAACACCATCACCGTTATCACAAGCAGCGTCAACACCATCATCGTCGTCACCAGCAGCATCGACACCATCACCGTCATCACAAGCAGCGTCGACACCATCATCGTCATCACAAGCAGCGTCAACCATCATCGTCGTCACAAGCAGACGTCAACACCATCATCATCATCACCAGCAACATCACCTCGCAACATTAGCGGCAACAAAACCATCATCCTCTCCAGCCAGAGACGACGAATCCGAACCCGTTTCGGATGTTGACGAATCCGGAAGACGAACTCTCAACAACAAGCTCTTCCTCAACACGGGAAACAGCAGCTAGTCTATCTCTCATACTTAGTCCATCACCATTACCGACAAAAGCACCAACCTGCGGTGGAGCTAAAGTAACTGACGACAGACTCGGGATCACCACAGACGAGCTCAATACGTCCACGGCACACCTCGCTCGGCAGAATCAAACAATGCAACAGCTGAGCCCTCTCAACACCCTTCGTTTTCAGCTCCAGCAACGCCAGTGAGTCCACCCTCCAAACTACAAACCAAAACAGATGGCACCGACATAACCTCCGACGACTCCGAAGCTCGCACCAATGAGCTACGAGCCAAATCTGACGAGCTAAAAACCACTCGTGACGGTCTTGGGATCACGACTAGCGAGCTAGGAACAGAGCTCGTCCCCTGCTCGCCAAGACCAGCCATAATATCTCCCGATTTATCCGCGGTCTGTGTTCCCGTAAACTCCTCCCATGCTCGTCGCTATCTCCAGCAGCAGCATCAACGACTCCAGAAGACGACACCCTTCGCTTAAAGATAAACCTAATGCTCTTTGGAGATTCGTAGGAAGCGAGAAACACCGACTCATCCTAAACACTCACAAGCTCAACCACGACGACCTCGTCCCGCACCTAAGTGAAACAACCCGATCTCCCCTGCAATGACCTCACCTCGGTAAAAAACGAGCTCAGCCACAGCACCAATCAACTCAACGGCACAATCACAACCTCCACTTCGCAAGCTCCAGCTCGGCCACAACCCCCAATCAACAGCTCAGTCACAACCTCCACACCGGCGAGTACCAGCTCGGCCACGACCCAACCAACTCGACGAGCCTCAACCCGTGCACAACAGCTCAGCCCGCGTCTCCCCAAACAACCTCAACCTCACAAACACAGCTCGGCCTCCACTCAATCGACGACCACAGCTCGACAAGATCAAGCACCCTCCTTGCTCGCGTGAAAGACAACTCGTAGCAAGACGATCCCAACTTCAGGCGACGACGACCTCGATCTCAACTTGACGAGCTCGGCTACCGCGAAGCACCCCTCCTTGCTCGCGTGAAGACAGCTCATGCAAGACGATCCCAACCTCAGGCGACGACGACCTCGACCTCAACTTGACGAGCTCGGCTACCGCGAAGCGCCCTCCTTGCTTGATCTCAACGACGACCTCAGCTCTCCGAAGTCGACGAGCTCACCCCACCACCAAGACTCGACGACCAGCGAAGCCGCCACCTCCCTTGCTCGGCCACCCACGACGACCAAGGTCACGGCAGCGAGCTCGGCCACCCACGACGACCTCGGCTCCCCTCCGTGGTCGACCTCAAATCGACAACCCCAACAAATCCGACGATCTCGATCCGCAAACTTCAGCACCACGACGACCCGTCTCACACCAACCTCAGCCACACAAACTCAACCACCTCAGTTCGGTCACCGCTCTTCCCAATCATAAAAAATTCAAAACCCTTGCTCCCCAAAAAAATAGAAGAATGTCGGCAAAGAGGAAGCAAGAGAAGGAGGTCCACAAAAATGGAAAATAAGAGAGATAACGGAGAGAGAAAGGGAACAAACACAAAATAAAAAATTACCTTGCCACTCCAAAGGAAACCAAAATCAAAAAATTACCAAGACCCATATATATAGGGAACTCTTCTTTTTAAAAAAAAAAATATATCACCCAATTCCAACAAAATATACCATACCTGATTTTTTATACGGAAAATTCCAAAAGAATTCACCAAGAATCGACACTTGGCGAACTGTGGGGGGGACTATTGTTGGAGATGGGCTTAGCACGGGCCCATTAAGAGCTAAGCCCAAAATCAGTCTGGCCCGTTAAGACAAGAGATGGTGATTTGTTAGAAGACAAAAGTATTTTACTATAAAAGGAATGTGCCAGACCCCTTGAAAGGACAGTCAAAAACGGACAGAAACGTACAGAAAAAGGAGAGCACTGCCTCCAAAACCACCATCAAAGTCTAGGACGACCTCGGGCACTAAACGAGCTCGTCATAGACGACCAGAGACCAAATTACGAAAGATACTTGTTTAGACTATTTGTTTAGACGAGCATCTTTAGTTCTTGTAATTGATCGAGCTTGTTATTCTTGATCATTAATACGAAAATCTCCACCCTTTACATCTTTTATAATATTACATCATGGACCGAGATATGGATTCAACAAAAAATATTTTGAAAAGCACATAAGTATATTGAGTTTGAAAGGTTATATATGACTTTGATTTTTTTGTTACGAAATTAATTCATTATTTAATAAAAAAATATTTGAAAATTTTGGTAATTCTTTATATTTTTTTAATAGATTTTGTTATAGTTGCTAAAAAAGATTTTGTTATAGTGAAAAAAAGCAATAAATTTTGTATATTTTGAATGCTTATGGTTTCATTTAACACCAAAATGCAATAATACAATGTTATAGAAAACATTGGCGAATGATAAAAACGCAATGAGACAACTATATTTAACTATTATGTATAAAGTAATGCAATAATAATCTCTTAGGGCATCTTCAATCCTAGCATCCCATTTAGGGTGTTTATTTTGTTTTTATTTTGTTTTATTTTGTTTTTTTTAATTCTTTTTATAAAAAAAATTAAAATAGACCAATCACGGGGCCGTCATGTGTCAGTGAGGCCGTGAATAGTATAAGCACTCAAGCAAAATGAATGTTTATTTAGGATGTTTAAGAGTTAGTTTTTGGGATGGTAGTGCGCCCCACCCTTTAAGCACCCTCTAAACCCCTTGGTTAAGGGCGGCCTAAGAGCAACATTAGTGGGAGAGCTTAAGGATTGCTTAGAGAGGGTTTTTATAGGAGGGGGCCCACCAATTAAGAAGAACCATTGCCAAAAGCTTCAAAATAAGCACTCCATTTTCTGTGTTTCTTCTACTGTTCGCGGACCCCACTGACACGTGGCGGCCCGCAATTGGTTTACCTTTTTTTTTTTTTCTTAAAAGTCAGAAAAAAAAAATTTAAGCATCCCATACGGGATGCTTGGTTAATGTACCACAACATAAAATGTAAAAATAAATAAGATCACTCTCAATAAATTTCTAGTTAAAATAAATATACTTTTATATCTTTTTATTTGCCTCTTCTGTCTTGTTCAGTCCTAGTTCGATATACAAATAATTATGAGTCACTCTTTCTTCACCGAGAATCTAAAGTGGTTGAGGAAAACTCGAGAAAAATGGTGAGTTTGTGAAGCGATGTATGTGGGGGAGGTCGGCGTTTAGGACAGGAGAGGCCGTCAGGTCTAGTTTTTCGTTTTTTGGATCTATGGCGACTACTCACGAAGACGGCACGTGAACTCAGTGAAACCCTCCTATGTCTTGGATCTACCTCCCTGGTGTGGCTGTGTGACAAACAGTGATGCAGTTGAAAAGCGGTGAAAAATGGTTTGCTTCTCCGGTTCCCGGAGGCAAAGTGTGGCTGGGCTCTTTGACGTCGGCGTAGTCAACCTATGGAGAAAGCCTGGCGGAGGTACACTGTGGGGCCTTACTACCCAGCACCGGCGACGGCTCTGCGGCTATATCCGATGGTAAGGTTTCACGCCATTTGAAGCTTGTAGAGGTTGTCCCGGTCGTGCCGTCGTGTTCTACTGTAGTCATGTCCGACTTTTCAGTATGGTTCTATGCCGTTTTCCCAGCTAAGGAGTGAGACATTGAGCCCGGCGATGCTGAACCAATGCGAGAGATACACAGTTATGGTGTCGACGTATTGGTTCGTGTACTGCATTCTAATGATTTGGCGACCAACGCTTGGTCTGATTGTCTAATCTCGACTTGTTTAGATAAGCTCAGACCTCATGTTTTCACTTGTGTGGTCGATTTTTTGGGGTTTAAAAGACAACTCTCTCTGGGTCGTGGAGGTGGTTTATTCTTATCGGGTAGAATTAGAACAAAGTATGTTCGGGTAGCGTATGATCCATCTATGTGTTCCTATGTGATAATAGACGACGTTGTTTGTAAGTGTGGTTGAAATCCTCTGTGTTTAAATTGTGTACTATATTCGTTTGGTTAATGAAAGTTTGAATTGAGCCAAAAAAAATGGAAAAGTGCACCGAACGGAAGAAACGAACGCAATGCATAATACTCTCTCTGTTTTATTTTAACGTTTTATTTTAAGTGTTATTTTAGCTTTTTCCACACGGATTAAGAAAATAATTAATTTTACAAATTTTCTATACAAAAACACAATTACCTATATACCTAACCATATTTCAACCAATAAAAAAAATAAATTACAATATAAAAGTAATAAATTTTACATCGAAAGTTGAAAATAACACTTATTTTGTAACGAAAAAAATTCTCGGACACTTAATATGAAACCGAGGGAGTATATGGTAACATTGCAAACCAGTTAATAAGCAAATTAATTTTTGTGATTCGGTTTCGATATTCGTTCGAATTCCGCAAAATTTAGTCGGATGTTAACGGTTAAAATAAACACGAATATCGATGCAAACCGGACTTGCCAAAAAGTTTTTTTTTAACGTTCATACCATTCTTAAAAACATTGAAAAAGACAAAAACTGAAGATGGTACGACTACCTGCACAAGAGTTTATAGGCATTAACCAAAGCTAAGCTGCTTGATAAAGAAGTAATAACCAAAAACAGAAGGAAAACACTTAAAGCTCGGTCTGTAGCCGCTTATTTCATTTAATTAAGCGTTGCAGTGCCAGTTTCTTAGAAGTGGTCCTTCTAACTCCAACTCTTCTGTATTTTTCAATCTTTTTTTTTTCTCAACTCTTAAATTCGAACATGATATTTGACACTAAAAGCTTATGATCGTTGACCAACAGAAACTCTCTCTTCATCACAAGAAAGTGGTGTGTTGTCCTCTGAAACTCACCTGTTAGGAAGCTGACTAATTCAATATTTTTTCTGTCCACCAGAATCTTTGTCCCTCTCTCTCCGTATCTTTTTGTACATCTCTCTTTACTCCTCTTCTTATACCACACTTTCTTTGTTTAATAGTTCAAACGCACCAAAGTAAAAAGAAGCTAAAGAAAGGTCCAATGGAGAGATCAAGAGTGCCAAGAAACGTTTATGAACCTTTAAAGGTACAAAATTTCATCCTCTCTTTTTTTTCTTTAAGGTCCAACATGTAGAGAAAAACGCTTTTTTTAATAGTTGGTTTTCATGTAACAGACATATTTTCTCAAGGTTAACATCAACTGCCATGGATGTAATAGGAAAGTGAAGAAAACACTGAGAAAGTTGAAGGTGAGAGTGTCTCTTCTCTGTAACTTAAAGATTTGATCAGATGCAGATCTTTGTAATGGATTGTTCTTGTATGTTGGTCCCAAGCATTGTTTCTTATGGATCTTGGTTTCAGGTGTTTACTCTGTTGATATAGACACAGATCAACAAGCAGTGATTGTCAGAGGGAACTTAGATCCAGAGATTTTGGTCAAGAAGTTGAACAGAAGAGGAAGTATGCAGAGCTTTTGTTCATGAGTCCTATAACATAAGGACCAGTTTGTAATCTTCAAGCTGGTCTTAATCATGACAACAGAAACTTGAGGAACACACAATACAACTTCGGAAACAATCACTTTAACAATGTACCAAGTTACGAAAGGCAAAGCGATGGAGAGATGATGATGATGATGATGGGCGAACAACATGAAACCTGTGATGATGAACGATGCAGACTACTTTCAGATGAGCGATTCTTCTGAAGATTTCCAGGAGCTGTTTGGAAAAACAGAGAAAAGACACAACTATGATGAAGAGGTGCATCCAAATCTGATGAGGGACATGGAGCTAGGATATTCTAATGCATACCCTGCAGCAGAAACAATGAACCGGCATATTCCCGGAAGATCAAATAATATGATGATGAATGAGAGAGCTTTCCACGGTCAGATGATGAACGGTCCATCTCTAGTTCCACAGTTTATGAATCAGGAACAGTTCAGCTCAAGGCAACTTAATGGATTCTACTACTGACTGAAGAAAGTTTTTAAGATATATGTGTGTGTGTTCCACCACCTCTTTATTTCAAGCATAATAGACTAGTAGCATAGTGTTTTTATATTGTTTCAATGTTGGTTAAGTGGGTGTCGAAGAAGCTTGTCACCACATTAGCTATTAACAAGAACCTAGTGGTATCACTATCAATCTTAAAGCTATTATCACATTCCCATTATCTCAATTCCATGGTTATGGTCAATGGGCTTCATTTGGTTTGTTGGTCAATTGGTGCAAATGTACCGTATCAGATATTATTTTGCAAATTTTTCTCCAGATGCAATGTCCGTGATCACAATTTTCTTCTTGCCATGACAAACAAATCTAAGTATAAGTGGAAGCAGGACAGAATAGAAGCTTATGGAGATATATGATTCGCCTCTATGTGCTATGTTGGGGCGTGCAGGTGTATAATTCAGATTCAAAGACCAAATAAAAGCACAAGGACAGAGTTGCCTAAAACTGCAAACAAGAATACTACAAGACATACGGACAACAGAAACAGAAGAAAACTCAGGAATGGCTAATGAATGAAGCTACATGAGCCGTTTCTAGATGGTGATGGCATTATTCAGAGCAGATAGAGAAAACGGAAAAAACGAGACGGAGGAACTTGTGGTTCATGCTGATGAATGATAAGAAAAACATGAAGCTGATAAGTTGACTTAACCATGCAAGCAAATGAGCAAATATCAAAATAACGGATCATCAAAACCAAACAGCCTAAACAAGGATCTGTTTTAGTGGTTATTTTCGAATCCTCTTACTCTGAAGTCTGAACTGTATTATATTGTATAAAAGAATTGTACAGCGTAATAGTTGTATCCTCAATAAAGAGATCTCAACTAACTTACCCTCATAATCATATCTATGTTTTCTTATTTTAAATAAAAATATGTTACATTTTTTCACCTGCTTCAGCTGTATCTCTCAGCTTTCAGTTCAACATTTGGGTTTCGAATTTCGTCCTGGCTCTGTATCAATCTAATCTCCAAGCTACTTGAGATGGGATCATACCCAGCTCGTTGGTAGTCATCAAGCGTCCTTCGCAGAAGCGCCTGCTCACAATAGCAGAGATTGATTCATAAGTTTCTAGTTCTTCCAACTAAAAATATTGTCAGCAGAGCTTCAAGAACTTTGTGAATAGTAATGACATTGTAAGAGAAGTTAGTAACTTTTACAAGTTTAAAATATTACCTGCAACGTTGAAACTGCAAGCTCGGCAGCCTTGTCAAGACTGTCAGGGTATTTCTGGTTATTATAATTATTAACAAGAACGTCAAACGTATAAGGAAAAACGATAGAGAATATTATCTTTTCACATGTAAATGAAAGAGGCATTACATTACTCCAACCAAGTAGAAGAGCGGTCATGAGATCTCCTGTTCCCTGCAGGTGGTGTTTAAGAAAGTGCATCAACTTTAGCATTTCACAGGTAGTCTATTAGCACTTTTTAGCCTTAAGGTGTTGGTACCACAGGAACCAAAAAATTCTATTTCCAGCACTAGTAAACCTATTCAGATGGAATGTATTTTCTTTATATAACCGAAGCTAGTTTTATGATACTATTTGAATGTGTTCTTCAAGTAATGAAGCGTCTTCAAGTAATTGAAGCGAATACCGTAAAATACGCAGGGATTTTGTCTATCAAAATCTTGAATTGCTCAGGCTTCTGTCCCTGAAGTTGAAACACTAACATCAGTTCACTTGAAAAGCCATTCTTTTATTTGAATTACAATGATTTTAAGCCGGATAAAGGTTAGAATATCTTGATGTTGTACAGTAAAATACCTTTTCTTTTTGATGGCTTCCAATAAGCAATAGAAGGCCTCCTATAGTAATGCTAGTGATCACCACCTGCCAAACATTAGACCCATTGAATTTATGTAGAAAAAGATAACATATGCCAAGAAGATTCTCAACCTTTAAAGATGTATATAACAAACACTATATTATATATTTATATTGAAACACATTTAAGGAAAGGTTCCTCACGAATGTAATCAGTAGAGAAAAGGCTGCAAGGTTAATGAAACAAACCTTTGAAGGACCAGCTGCATGAAGAATAGCACAAGCTTCTCTGCCATCTTCCTCAGAATTTATCCTGTAATATTTTAGAAATGTGAGATGTATGGAGCCATAACAAGACAATATCTACATGAGAGCGTGAACTTCATAAATGCAAAAGATATAAACTCCGGAGCATAAACTAGGGATTGAGGACAACCATTTCAAAGGAAATTCCATTTATGATCCTCATTGGCTAAACAATTCGAGATTTGGTTTTGGCAATAAACAAGTACCTTAGTCCTGTTAATTTCTCTGCCTCAAACTGGTTAGGGGTCAACATAGAAGCCAGGGGAACTACCTAACAGCAAAATAATACCATCAGAAGAGACCACATCAACTACTGTTATATCTAAAGATGTGATTGCCAGGTTGGAGAAAATATGTGAGCTTGAAAAAGGAATCGTTTTGTGCTGAGATAATGTTAGTATATAAAAGTAGATTATCAAAAGATCAAATCGAAAGTACACGATCACTTTGTTTCTTGAGGTTTCGTTTTACCTTCTCACGATAAACATGTACCAATTCTTCAGGTACATACAACTTTCCTTCATCACCCATCACCGGATCACATACTAAACAAGAGCAAACTCTAATTAGCATAACTATTCCATTTAAGAGACCCGAAATGTGGTCCCTTAACAAAGAACACGTTCACTCACTCCAGTTTCTAGGGAGATGGAAATGTTTACCACAATGCACTCACCATATGTAAGATTCGGGTTTACAGAGCGAAGCTTATTGATAACCTCCAAAATTGTATTCAGAAAAGATACAGATCCAATATAGCCTGCATTTCAAAAAAAATAAATAAAGAACTAAGAGCTAAATTAGAAAAAAAAAAGTCTGCTGCTGTGAAAATAAAATTCTTAATAAATTGCTACCTGTTAATAAGTGACTGTAGAACAATAAATCATTTGCTTCAAGGCCTTCAATCAACTCCCACAATTGTTCACCATTCAAAACCTGTCCTTTGAATGTAGGATACCCTGCAATATTCCCATATACCAATGATAACACAATATTAAAAGTGTTTTGAAACAGCTTCTTCACAGACCCTCTACATTACTGTGAATGAATCTTTACCTGTATGGTTGGAGAACTGTACCGAGTTGATTGGATCCACATCATACCCCAACAATTGAAGAGGAAACACAGCTGACTTGTTACCAACATATCCCTGTGTAAATGGCATCACATATAAACCAATCAATGGTTCTTACACAATTGATAAATTCAGGAACAGAGCATGATGATGGATGGTTCTTACACATCCAATTAAAATAAAGTCTGGAGCTTTTCTAAATTATCCAACAACTAAATTAGAAATCTTCAAACTTGTAATAATCATATCACACTACTAAACTATTCAAACACAACACAATATCAGCTCATTGATCTAAACCCAAATTGAGATTCAAAAGCACAAGGAAGAACACGAGCTCTGTTTTGTAATGATAAGACAAGTGATAATTTACAAAAACCCACACAAACTTTCAACAGAAATTTCATTAAGTATGAGAGATTTAAAAGTGAACCTGTACAGTGTGAGATTGGATACTAAGAACACGACCAGTGTCTGAAGGCAGAACAAGCGAGAGAACAGGAGGTGTCGACATTCTCGATTTTCTCGATCTTTTACGGATCGTAAATCAAATCGAGATAAAATTATATCACACTTAAATTGGAATTCAGAAAAAAGCATAAAAAAAGAAAAATTGAATCAGAGTTGGGGACTAGACCTAAAGTTTCGATTAGGAGATCTGAGAGTGGTGGTTGTCGTCAGAGAGAATGGCATCAAGAGCTGACCTTTAAGATAGCGTCTTGTTGACCAGCGGGAATTATAATAAGACTGCGGTTTTTAAACCGATTGGTTTTGGACCGGTTTGAAGCATACAGACAATTCACTGTTTGACCATAAACCGGAGGATTAGAAGATTGGATTGTCACACAAATTTATCGCTTCAATCCATCGTCTCCGGTTTCTTAAAAATGATTATATTTTCTTTGATAAAAAGTGATTATATTTTATTTTTAACTATGATCAGCACATCACTCCTGTCTCCGAATTATATTTTCTTAGGTTTTTCTTTGGTCAACAAGTGGTTATCTTAATTCAACTAAAAATAAAACGTATAATAGCAACTATACAGTTGGATGAAAAGAAACCATATTGTTAACTTATAAGCAACTTATCTCTTATGTATTAATCATAGAACATTACAACAGGTGTTGAAAGCAATATGTCACACTGATAATTTTTATAATCCTTAGATTAAATATGTTGGTTTATCCAAACTTATATTATACTTTCTATTAAACTAACTATTAGATTAATTAGTAGTATATAAAAAAGTTTTTTCTATTCTTTCCTTAAATAAAAACTACGGAATTACCTAATATGGTTAACAAAAATATAAAAATTAATGATTTTTAATAATAAAGATATGATAAAAAAATAAATATATATTCCATCATTTTTGTTTAATTTTATATTCTTAAAAGAAATTAAAAAATCACATTAAGCATATAATAAAAATTTAGATTTTTCGTGTATGCCATATTCTGAATTTTAAACAATTATAAATTATTAACACTATTAAAAATTTGTGATAAATAGTGTAACTTTTTTATAATAACAAGATACAAATAATCATAAAATTATAGATATATTCATATATATTCAGATAATTATATATATATATATATATATATATATATATATATATATATATATATATATATATATATATATATATATATATATATATATATATATATATATATATATATATTAGTATCATTTAAAATAAATATATATAATACATAAACACGTTAATTTTAAAATTTGCAGCAAGCATGAAACCTCAATTAATAAATATTTATATTAAAACATATTATATATTTGTGTCAATATCATTTAATTTTAATTATATACCATATAAAATAAATAAATAATTATTTAAACTTTTTTACCAACAAGAATATTTTAAATAAAAGAGAGATTGTTTTATTTATGTGATTACTCTATTTAATTATATATGTAATAGTTATTCACTTCTAAATTATTCAATAAATTTATTATTGCATAATAGGTAAATGAACACAAAATAAATAATAATATGTATAAAAAATTTGTAAACATACTTAATGTTCATTCCGTGTAAGCAAGAATCTCAAATGTTATTTAATCAAATCATTTCAAAATACAATTCTTCATATAAAAATGAAATGGGTGAATTATCACACGAGGATGATATCATTGAAGCCTAATGTGAATTACATAGGTTTAAAAAAACAAAATGTCAACAAACATTACCTACTCATCAACTTTATATTGACGGTCCATGACTATAAGTTTGAGGACTTATGACATGATGACTGAACGATCAAAATTAGTATTTAACGATTATTAATATATAAATTTCACCCCAAAGTCCTTCTTGGAGATATCCTTGATGTTTCACAGACTCTTGAACACTCATAAGCTTTCCACAGCGTTCACAACACTTCTTGCACAAGATCTCTTCAGACCACTCTATCTTCTTTGGCCCCATCTCATCTTTACAAGTTCACACTTGTTCATTGTCAACTCTTCAAGTTAACAGGGTGGTGGTTCATGCGACTATGGTTGGTGATTTCTGGGTGCTTTGCGGTGCCATCAAGTTCATGGTTTCTTCCTCGCTGTAGTCACGAGTGCTCCGGTGGGTCTCTCTACCACGGTTTCAAGTAGTGATGAAGGGAACCATCCCGGCTTTCTAAGTCGTGGTCGAAGTCCTTCATCGTTCATGCCACCTAATGGCTGAACCTATTTATTTTTAACCCTTTTCTATAGTTTTTACCCTTAGACGAGGGCTTTCTTAGACCTTAGCTAATGACTTCCTTAGTCATTAATAAATTTAATCATTTAACTTATACGCAGTGGATTATTTCTTATTAATCCTTGGTCCAACCCAATCAAGTACACATCCGATCTAATTCTTTAAGCCATGGTTAGTTCACTGAACTAACATTGCTCTTATAGATCGATCCTTAACTCGATTCAGGTCATACAAGTCTGAGGTTCCATTCACCTAGACCATTTTATCTAGATCTATGCAAGAATGGCTAGATCTTACCTTTTCCACATCCACAAAGCTTGTCCGCTTATCGGCCTTCAAATGAATTGACTTGCTCTTGCTTGTCTGCTGGTCTACGATCCCTCACTGATCACCTTTAAGATAATTATCAGGTTACTGCATCCTTACTCATTCAACCAACCATCCCCACATACCAAGAATCGTTAGATATCTTCACTTAATGACAATGCGTGTATTGCATTCCCTGGCGCATGCACCATTGCGCCTATGCCTTACCCCCCTCGGTTGGTCCACCGAGTCATCCTCTTGATCAGCTGTGAAGACAAAATCCTCATCTTGCCCATCAGTCCTTACTCCTTCTAATCGATGTATCCTATGATCAAGTTATTATTACCAACCGGCATAGTGTTCAGGGATTATGAACATCAGTTCCCAACGATGATTAATCCATACTCGACAGTAAGTTTATCTCTCGGCCATAACCGCTCATAGCAGTTACCCGACCCAACTGCTCTCAACAGTTACTCATACTACGCCCAACTGCTCTTGGCAGGTATCCAACATTTCCGTAACTTCTCTTGACAGTTACTCGACCCATCTGCTCTTGAAATTACACTTAGAACGGCCCAACTGCTCTTGGCAGTTATCCAACATATTCATAACTGCTCTCAACAGTTATCCAACATATCCATAGCTGCTCTCGACAGTTACCCCTATCCGATCATAGTGGTAACTTGACGAATGGTTGTGTCTCTTCACGCTTGGTTCGATAATTCTCATATGGGAGTTGGATCCATGATCCTAGACTCATCGAGTCTTCTCGTCCATCCATCCATTGGCGGTTCACACGGAGGCCAAGTAACCACATTCTCATGAAAGGACTCTTGATCCATCATCTCCTTGCCGATCACCACTGGATCTTCTTATAAATTGGATCATTAGTCTTAAACCCATTATGTGTTTCAAGCCAATATAGCCAGTTAGATTCTTCATTATAATCTGGAAACCGAGGTCATCTCTGCGGAGGAAACCCAAAAATGAATCCGCCTCATGGTTTTCAAGTCAGTCATAGATCGATCATGTTTCTTCTCAACTGCTTATATACCTTGTGACATGATTTCTACTTTTAGTCGACCTTGGATACATCAATCCGCAGTCTTCCATCTCCTTCCTTGTGTTACTCTATGTTTCTGGCTATAAAGAAAGCTTTAGGTGTGTGTTGGACATGTACTATCAAGATCTGTTCGCGTAGAAGACTTACTCTTAAATCATCTGTATGTAGAAGACTTACTGATAAGTCTTCTGGTCAAAACGAAAGACTTAATCTAAGTCGTCCGGCTTTGTTTGTTAAAAAAAAAAACTCCAGACGACTTATATATAAGTTGTCTACGAAAAAGGACTAGTTTTGCATTTGACCGAATCGTGCCAGATCTTTGACTATTGATGGACGACTTATAATTCAGTCGTCTTTGAGAAAGTTAAAATTTCAATATTTTATTCAAACTAGACGACTTAAACGTAAGTCGTCCTAGGTTAGTTTTGTAATTGAAAAATAAAACTTGAAATTTAACTTTCTCCAGACGACTTAATTAAAAAGTCGTTCAGACACGACTTAATTTAAGGTCGTCCGGGTGAAGCAAGGTTTGACCAGAAAAACTTGGGAAAATTTCTGGACGACTTTGCTTTCCCAGACGACTTGAAATTAGGTCGTCTGGCTGGACGACTTTCAATTAAGTCGTCTGGAGAAAGTTAATTTTCAAGTTTTATTTGTCAATTACAAAACTAACCTAGGACGACTTACGTTTAAGTCGTCTAGTTTAAATAAAATATTGAAATTTTAACTTTCTCAGAGACAACTGAATTATAAGTCGTCCAGCAATAGTCAAAGATCTGACACGATTCGGTCAAATGCAAAACTAGCCCTTTTTCGTAGACAACTTATATATAAGTCATCTGGAGTTTTTTTTTTAACAAACAAAGCCGGACGACTTAGAATTAAGTCGTCCCATTTAATTTTCAATTGCAAAAGTGACCTCTTTAGACGACTTACCTTTAAGTCTTCTGGACGACTTACTTCTATGTCGTCTGCGGCAATGTTTAGTGAACTTCTTCATTTTCTCTATGTTTACTAATGTGTTTTATTTTGAATATTTGCAGATAATTCATCAGTTACATGCAGTGTATGGAGAATGATTGTTGAAAGATTGCCGTTGGGATTTTGTGGTTGATGATCTCAAAGGATCAAGATTGTTTTTATTGAATGAAGACTCAACACATGCTGAACTTGTTGCAATGGCTCAAGAAGATTATAACCTGGACATGAGAACAGTGGCTGTGGAGATTAGCTACTCATTACCAGCAGAAATGATGATGGCTTCAGGCAGTCCTCCCATTCATGTTACAAGTGATAGACAAGTTCGAAACTTGCTCGAGATACTCAAAACGCATAGAGTATGTCTTTGTGTATCAAGCCGCAGCAAGGTGGAAACGGTTTCAGAGAAAAGGGAAGAAGCTGGTGAATGGTTTGAAGATGTTGGTGATAATGATGAAGCTGGTGAATGGGAAGAAGATGTTGGTGATAATGATGAAGCTGATGAATGTTTTGAAGATGTTGGTGATAATGAGTTTGTTGAAGATGAAAATCAAGATGGGGAGGAGGAAAATGGGGAGGAGGATGCTGATAACTCCATTGTTGGTGAAACGGATCAGAATGGTGGGGATTACAGTCTTTATGGAAAGGTTCAAGATGAGGACGAGGAAGATGATGATAATATTTGTTTTGAAGAAATCGAAAAGACATATGGTAAGACAAATGCTATTGAAGGAGGAAAATCGGATGGTACCAGTATCTATGTCAACCAGAGTTTTGTTAGCAAGGATGCACTGCTTTAAGAGCTGCGGTTGGCAGCAATGAAGGGTAGGTTTTCTTTCAGAATATACAAATCAACGAAAACTCTCCTTGTGGCAACATGTCGGGTTAGCGGTTGTGGATGGAAGATCAGAGCGAGTGTGAAACATGGGACAAACATGTTTTGGGTAACAAAGTATGTGGAAAAACATTTATGCTCAGTGGGAGACCGAATCGCTCAGCGGAGACACTGTACTCCGAAGTATGTTGGTAGTCTTTTCATTGATCGTGTTGGAATCATTGATGGGATAACTCCGCAGCATATCACTGATGCAATGAGGAACATGTTTGGCATGGCGCTTGATTACACCACTTCATACAGAGCACTGTTATATGCACAAACATTGGTGAGAGGATCAGCAGAAGAAGGGTATTCGCGTCTGCCATCATATCTCGAGCAAATGTCCATTGCAAATCCTGATTCTATCACGGCTATAGAACTTGATTCTATGAAAAGATTTAAGTATCTATTTCTCTTCTTTTGGAGCTTCTATCAAAGGTTTTTAAGTATCAGAGAAGGGTCATTGTGGTGGATGGAACTCACCTAAGTGGAAAGTATGGAGGTGTTATGTTAGTTGCAGCCGCACAAGATGGAAATTTTCAGATATTCCCATTGGCTTTTGGGATCGTGGATGCTGAAGATGATCCTTCTTGGGAATGGTTTTTCACAAAATTGGCTAGTTGTATATCTCATGACAAGCTTCTGGTGATAGTCTCCGACCGGCATGCGGCCATTAAAAGTGCGTGTGATAAGGTGTTTCCTTGGGCAACCCGAGGAATATGTTATTATCACCTTCAAGATAACATTGTCAAAAAAGTTTAAAGGGAAACATCTCTTGTACTTGGTGAAAGGGGCTGCTTATGCACACACGGTTTAACGATTTTGACCGGTACATGGCTGAGATGCGGAGTGCAAACCCGGAACTTGCAACGTATTTTGGAGAATGCCGACGCCAGCCTATGGTCAAGGGTTTATTGTAAGGGGGAACATGTACAACATAAAAACAAGCAACATCGCTGAATCTATTAATTCCGCACTGAAGCGAGCAAGAGGATTTCCGATTCCGTTCCTGCTGGAGTTCATAAGGGAGAAGTTAGGAAAATGGTATTGGAAAAGGAGACAAGATGCTTTGAGTCTCACAACTCAACTTAGTCGGGGTGTTGAATACTTGCTTGCTGTTCGAACAGAGATATCGGATACGATGACGGTCCAACCAATTGATGGATGGCGATTCTTTGTGAAAGGTGGCAAAATGGACTGTGTGGTTGATTTTGGAACATGCAAAGTGTGATTGTGGTGTCTATGCAGTGGAGAAAATACCTTGCTCTCATGCTATAGCTGCTGGAACACATGTTGGTTTGCATATCTCCACACTTGTATGTCCAGTGTACTCAAAGAATTATTTGTATGCAGGATACTCAGAGAATATATATCCTATCGTGTCACAACATATTGAGGTATACAACTAGCCAATTTGTCGTGGCAACGCACTCAACAAGCAGATAAGGGACCATCTCGAGAAAAGGCTGCATTACCTCATCCCATGCTTCTGCTGCCGTAGCTGAAGGTATGCTGTCCCAGACGACTATGTGCCTCTTAGGGATCGATGTCCAAATAGCAACCCAATGAGTGTTGTTCAAGTTCACTGGCGCATAGATATCATCAATGTCCTCCCCCCACACCTTGTTTGATTGGCAAAATGATGGTACTGATCCGTCAAAATAATTCCACGCCCCACCAGGTAGCATTCTTCCTAACCTCTGTGATCGGGTTCCGATAATTTGAATCTCGGATAGTGGTCTCTCCAAGTCAGGGAAAAGTTGTGATCCAGGAAGCACATTCGCTCGCTCCTGAAAGCTTGTGAGTTCTCCTGATACCTCTGCCTCAGCAAATTAATCCAACCATCTATATGCTGCATATAAAATAATACAAGTTAGAAGATACCAGACGACTTTGTAGACGACTTTCCAGACGACTTATATTTACCAGACGACTTAAAAGTCGTCTACAAAGTCGTCCAAGTAGACGACTTACTGATAAGTCGTCTACTTGGACGACTTTGTAGATGACTTTCCAGACGACCTATATTTAAGTCCAGACGAAAATTGGGTAAATAATCCGGTTAGCTTTAAAAGTACAGTGGTAAAATTTAAGGTTTGTTCCGGTTTAGATGACTTACAAATAAGTCGTCTGGCGGATAATGTACATCAGACGACTTAATATTTAGTCGTCCGTTTACAGACGACTAAATATTAAGTCGTCCCAGACCCTAAAATGAACCCCTAAACTAAAATGACTAAATTAACTAGCTAACCACGTTATAAAATCAAATTATACTTCAATACTGTTTACTATACACATAAATGAACACGCTTAGGTAATTTTTAAATTTTTCAAAAACGGTTTTAATGCTTTCCAAAATCTAACCCTAAGAACACATACAATACTACAACATATGTTGATGAAACATAAACTAAAGAATATCATGACTCACTACTTTCACTCATCTATGATGAAAACAATTGAAATTTGTTATATCTTAATTTATATCTCTTAAGACATATGTTAATTACATAATTCTCATTTTTCACTTATCAAAATATTTTAGAATACTTACGGGGGTTAGACGACTAATAGTTAAGTCGTCTTAAAATATTAGTCGTCTACTAATTCGTCCAGGCTTTATGAGTATATTTTAAGAATTTTGTTAGAATTTGTGTTAGACTTCTTAGACGACTAATAATTAAGTCGTCTCACAAATCTTCCGGCTGAATGACTTTCCAGACGACTTAATTATTAGTCGTCTACTAAGACCATCCACAATGGTGTTACCATGGTTTGTACATAGAGGAAAAAGGAGTTGTAGTTATAAAAGTTGATCATCCATTACAAGTCATAGGTATAAAAACATTTTGAAACAAGGGGACAACAACATAGAAGTCATCCATTACAAGTCCGCTAGAAGCAGATTACAATAAGACAATAGCAAGACAAACATCCATCATTTAGGAAGAGACGAGGAAGTTGAGGCACCATCCGCAGCATCATCCCCTTGAGGAGGTGTATAATGAATCTCAGTACCACTACGACCGAAAGGAGTCACATGAAATACCATGTCTCCTTCCTTTTTGAACACGAGAATGTCACCGATGCAAAGGGAGTGTGTTTGGGCGAAGGCTTCCCAACCATCAGTGAGTCTTCTTCCTTCTTGTATAACTTCCCAAGTTTGGTGTGAAGCGTCCGATCATAGTGTCCATTTTCCTTGGTTCGGCTTGCCTTCTATGTGTTTTGAGTAGAAGGCAAGTGGTATTGTCTACAAGTCAACAAAGGAGAAGATAAGCAAAGGAAATAAACAGAGGAGAAATAGAGAGCGTGTGTATACCACCCCACAGTCGAAACCAGGAAGCAGAGGCTTCAAGAAGTGAGGTTCATGCTGATTCGCCATCTGCAAACAAGAAACTAATTGGAAACATTTTAATTCTAAGTCGTATGGGTCGTCCACCTGAAAGACTTAGATTAAGTCGTCTGGGTCGTCCACCTGTAAGACTTTCCAGACGACTTAATTATAAGTCTATCAAGACTTCCAGTAGAACATTTGAAAGCTGACCAGATGAATGAGAGGAGAACAACATCCAACCTAACTAGACCACAAATCGATTGAAATCCCCAATCTTTGAAACCCTAATTTGAAATGAAAATATCCACAAATTGCTTGAAATCACAAATCGTAACCGTAAAATGAGAGGAAAACAACATCCAACCTAATTAAACAACAAGTCGATTGAAATACCCAATTTTTGAAACCCTAATGTTAAACCAAAATTTCCCGAAATCGTTGAAAACACAAAACCAAACGGTAAAAGTAAAGGAAAACAACATCCATCCTAATAAAAACCCATAAATCTGCAAGAGAAGCCTTCGATTTACCTTGGTTTTGTATCGGATCAAAATCGCCTCGAAATAACCTTTGAGAGAAACGGCGTTAGGGTTTTCTGAATTTCGCGAAAAAGTGAGTCAAAACAAAACAAAAATCACCTTATATATTGGGTAAATAATCCGGTTAGCTTTAAAAGTACAGTCGTCCGGTTTAGACGACTTACAAATAAGTCGTCTGGCGGATAATGTACATCAGACGACTTAATATTTAGTCGTTCGTTTACAGACGACTAAATATTAAGTCGTCCCAGACCCTAAAATGAACCCCTAAACTAAAATAACTAAATTAACTAGCTAACCATGTTATAAAATCAAATTATACTTCAATATTGTTTACTATACACAGAAATGAACAAGCTTAGGTAATTTTTAAATTTTTCAAAAACAATTTTAATGCTTTCTAAAATCTAACCCTAAGAGCACATACAATACTACAACATATGTAGATGAAACATAAACTAAAGAATATCATGACTCACTACTTTCACTCATCTATGCTGAAAACAATTGAAATTTGTTATATCTTAATTTATATCTCTTAAGACATATGTTAATTACATAATTTCCATTTTTCACTTATCAAAATATTTTTTACAAAATTTTTAAATTATGTTTAAGAATAACTGTCTAGACGACTTTCAGTTAAGTCGTCTGGACGACTTATTTTCAAGTCGTCTGAACAGACGACTTGCGAGGGTTAGAAACGTCAAAAAAAATCCGTTTTTTTGTTTGTAAACAAGGGGATAGTTGTAATTTCAATAGCCTTTTAAGTTACTTTTGCCTTTGACCCAAGTTTGGGTATTCTTTTGGGTTTGACTCCAAGTTTTGAGTCACACTTGGTAATTCTCCCTTGTTTTATTTATGTGATTACTCTATTTAATTATATATGTAATAGTTATTCACTTCTAAATTATTCAATAAATTTATTATTGCATAATAGGTAAATGAACACAAAATAAATAATAATTTTTATGTATAAAATTTTTGTAAACATACTTAATGTTCATTCCGTGCAAGCAAGAATCTCAAATTATTTAATCAAATCATGTCTAAATACAATTCTTCATATAAAATGAAATGGTGAATTATCACACGAGGATGATATCATTGAAGCGTAATGTGAATTACATAGGTTTAAAAAACAAAATGTCAACAAACATGACCTACTCATCAACTTTATATTGACGGTCCATGACTATAAGTTTGAGGACTTATGACATGATGACTGAATGATCAAAAGTAGTATTTAACGATTATTAATATATTAATTTCACCCCAAAGTCCTTCTTGGAGATATCCTTGATGTTTCACAGACTCTTGAACGCTCATAAGCTTTCCACAGCGTTCACAACACTTCTTGCACAAGATCTCTTCAGACCACTCTATCTTCTTTGGCCCCATCTCATCTTTAAAAGTTCACACTTGTTCATTGTCAACTCTTCAAGTTAACAGGGTGGTGGTTCATGCGACTATGGTTGGTGATTTCTTGGTGCTTTGCGGTGCCGTCAAGGTCATGGTTTCTTCCTCGCTGTAGTCACGAGTGCTCCGGTGGGTATCTCTACCACGGTTTCAAGTAGTGATGAAGGGAACCATCCCGGCTTTCTAAGTTGTGGTCGAAGTCCTTCATCGTTCATGCCACCTAATGGCTGAACCTATTTATTTTTAAACCCTTTTCTATAGTTTTTACCCTTAGACGAGGGCTTTCTTAGACCTTAGCTAATGACTTCCTTAGTCATTAATAGATTTAATCATTTAACTTATACGCAGTGGATTATTTCTTATTAATCCTTGGTCCAACCCAATCAAGTACACATCCGATCTAATTCTTTAAGCCATGGTTAGTTCCCTGAACTAACATTGCTCTTATAGATCGATCCTTAACTCGATTCAGGTCATACAAGTCTGAGGTGCCATTCACCTAGACCATTTTATCTAGATCTATGCAAGAATGGCTAGATCTTACCTTTTCCACATCCACAAAGCTTGTCCCGCTTATCGGCCTTCAAATGAATTGACTTGCTCTTGCTTGTCTGCTGGTCTACGATCCCTCACTGATCACCTTTAAGATAATTATCAGGTTCCTGCATTGGACCATCCCCTACGATCCTTACTCATTCAACCAACCTTCCCCACAGACCAAGAATCGTTAGATATCTTCACTTAATGACAATGCGTGTATTGCATTCCCTGGCGCATGCACCATTGCGCCTATGCCTTACCCCCTCGGTTGGTCCACCGAGTCATCCTCTTGATCGGCTGTGAAGACAAAATCCTCATCTTGCCCATTAGTCCTTACTCCTTCTAATCGATGTATCCTATGATCAAGTTATTATTACCAACCGGCATAGTGTTCAGGGATTATGAACATCAGTTCCCAACGATGATTAATCCATACTCGGCAGTAAGTTATCTCTCGGCCATAACCGCTCATAGCAGTTACCCGACCCAACTGCTCTCAACAGTTACTCATACTACGCCCCAACTGCTCTTGGCAGGTATCCAACATTTCCGTAAACTTCTCTTGACAGTTACTCGACCCAACTGCTCTCGAAATTACACTTAGAACGGCCCCAACTGCTCTTGGCAGTTATCCAACATATTCATAACTGCTCTCAACAGTTATCCAACATATCCATAGCTGCTCTCGACAGTTACCCCTAACCGATTCATAGTGGTAACTTGACGAATGGTTGTGTCTCTTCACGCTTGGTTCGATAATCTCATACGGGAGTTGGATCCATGATCCTAGACTCATCGAGTCTTCTTGTCCATCCATCCATGGGCGGTTCACACAGAGGCCAAGTAACCACATTCTCATGAAAGGACTCTTGATCCATCATCTCCTTGCCGATCACCACTGGATCTTCTTTGAAATTGGATCATTAGTCTTAAACCCATTATGTGTTTCAAGCCAATATAGCCAGTTAGATTCTTCATTATATCTGGAAACCGAGGTCATCTCTGCGGAGGAAACCCAAAAATGAATCCGCCTCATGGTTTTCAAGTCAGTCATAGATCGATCATGTTTCTTCTCAACTGCTTATATACCTTGTGACATGATTCTACTTTTAGTCGGCCTTGGATACATCAATCCGCAGTCTTCCATCTCCTTCCTTGTGTTACTCTATGTTTCTGGCTATAAAGAAAGCTTTAGGTGTGTGTTGGACATGTACTATCAAAACCATTGGACATGTACTATCAAAACCATAACCAGACCGTGTTTCGCTTGCCTTTGATTCCATAAATCGGATCTCTCCTTTTAAAACCAGTCTCAGGCTTGGGCAGTGCAGTCCAACCTTCTCTCTTCTTCCCTAGTGATTTTCATGTGTCCTCAGGCTGTGAAAGAAGCCTGGGTGTGTCCCAACACCCACGATCTGCATTACTTTTATTGGAATAATGAGTAGTTTCTCTTCCACAGGTTGCACCATTTTGGCCTCATTTCTAGCCATTGATTTATTCAATGGTCCAGATCGCACCCTTTCGCCCATGGCAGTTATCAACCGCCTCTAACTGCTTCTGGACAGATTGAACTTAAGACCAATCCAATTTCCCAAGCCCCTTATCCAATCATAAAGAGCCATGGGTCCATAACCAAACTTGGACCACCAACCAGCTTTGCAACTGACTAGACCCGACCAACATGCCCAAGACCCGAACACTCAGTCCAGCTGACCCAGATGAGTGAGCTAGTCCTTCCAGCTGATCGAGCTGACACACTCTTCTTGAGCTCTAACCGAGTTTCACCTAGCTGGCCGAGCTTCCATCTCGCATCGTCCAACTTCTATTCACTTCGTGCACCTAGTATGAGCTGGTTAGTGAGTGTCTAGCTAGTGTGCTGCTGGTATTCAGATGGTGTGAGATGGTCAGCGAGTGTTCAGCTGGTAACTCATGATCATTTCCGATCATTCTTTCATCATATCTCATGATCTGAATCAAGACAGTCACGTTGTTATTGAAATGTCTAGGCCTTATGTGAAGCTCCTAGATCACTTTACCCTTCTATCCAGACCTTGGGACGCTTGCCTTGAACTCTCTCGACCAGATTGCTCGTTTACTCGTCTCAATTCTATCCAAACGGTCCTTTCTAGGTTCGGGGATGCTACACAAGAGCTCTTTACGCAGGCGGTGATGGTAATGGGCTCAGTCTCGACTCTTGTGGTTTCCGTAAGTTTGTTCGACAGGTGTCATCTATGGCGTCTTGCTAGGCCTATTGCGGTGGCTCCTCTCTTCGGTTTTCCTCTACACGGTTCTGTACATGTTCCTCCGAGTTCAAAGGAGGCGAATTTTTCATTAGAGTGTCTCCTCGAGGTTTAGTTCTGTTTTTCCTCCATTGGACACCAATGGCATTATATAACATCTCATGCAATTATTCTTTGGTTCTCGAAGACTTTAAGCGTTTGTGACGGTTCTCGGTTGCGTTGTTGGCCGTCATGGTGTCTTGCTTGAGCTTTTTTCACATCTTGGCACCACAATCTGTTCGCTTGAATCTGTGTGGTGGTGTAGCTAGGTCTGTTTTGGAGGTTTTGGAGGCTCTCAGGTTTGGAAGTGGCGATGGTTTTGACCCCTTTTTTGCATTGTTCATGGCGATGGTGGTGACTGTATGTACAGCTGTGTTCTCGGATTTCAGGCAATGTCCCGGAAACCCTTTCTCCGCTTTTCGTCTTGCACTTCAAAGATGGTTACGATATAAACTTAGACAAACTCATCAAGACTAGCTACTCTAGAGACGACATGGGAAAACTCCGACATCCAAGGAAACGAGATGAATCTCTCCTTCCCATGATCATTGTCAAAGGTACGAGAACGGTAATTGATACTCAAGGATACTTGATTTGGTCTAGCGGAATGCGCCTGGGACATGGCTTGAGTGAAGCTAGATAAGAAAAAGGTTGAATTGTGTAATTTGTGTGAGTCAGTTTGTATTCGGACCCTTATTCCCGATCTTAAATTCAAGTTTGAAAAAAAAAACTTGTAGGTTATTGATTAGGCGACATGTAAGGTTAAATCATTCTAATAAGAGTAGGCTGCACCATGTTATAAACACTTTTTCTTGAATGAGAATATCAAAATATTGTCGAAGTAGTTAACTTTTTGATAAATATGTAAGCATTCTTGTTTTGTACTAGAAACAAGTGATTGTTTTATTTTTTGACTAAGGGAATTTATATTTAAAGCAAAAGAAATAAATTGTTTACAAGCCTAAGGCTATAGTCTTACCCAATAGTTAGATATACCCAATTACTTTTGAAACCTATTGATTAAGATCATAAGTAAATTAAAAAGGCCCAAACTGTTATGAATCATTTGATGTGGATGAAATAACCATGAGGATTAGACCAAACCAGACTCGACCAAGGGATAAGATGGATCCGACCAAAAAGGAATCATACTCGACCATGAGTGGATAAAGACCGACCAAGACTTTCATTTTCCTTGTTGGATAATGTTTACCTTTTTCCATGTTTATCTAGGAATGTTATCTTTCCATTTATCTAATGACGGTCTATTGTAACTCCATATATATAAAGGGCACCATCGATTGTTTATGAATAAGAATCACAAGTTCCCCCATTCTTTTGTTAACACGTTATCAGCACGATACGTCTCTCTAAAACCCTAAGCTTTATTCAAAACTCATAAACCCTAATACTCAGCCATCAAGAACAAAAAAAGCTAAAAAGCCACCGGAAACCACCATCAAACTTCATCTCCCCTCATCGATTCAATCTCTCTCTCTCTCTACCGCAAAACCCTACACACCCGATCGAAAGCTCACCCGGGTGATCACCATCCGCGATACACACACACACGCGATACGCCAGCCAGAAAAACTCACCCGAGAAGGAACCAGACAGCCGATACACCACCAGCATCACCCGATAGAGGTACCCGGCTAATCCACGGACCCAAGGACCACAAGCACACACCCGATACACACCGATTGACCACCCGATAGGCTCCAGGACCTGCGATCAGTCCGTACGCGACCCGCGACCAATCTCGGTGGACCGTTCAACCCTACTTATAGTTAAAGGTAATCTGATCAAACCCTAATTTAAATTTGATCGATAGAACTCTGCTAAGTTGCTGGATAGTTTAGGGAATCTCATCCTGATCACATAGGGTACGAATCCATTGATTGAATTCCTTGATTGATTGATAGTCTGATTGCAAATCACATAGAAACCTGGTGTTAGGTTGTTAATCTACAAAACCCTAATTTTAAATTCAATTAGGATTGCTAGGATTGTCAACTGAACCTTAAACCTAAATCAGTAAATTAAACCCTAATCATAAAACTGAATTTGATTGATTGCTTGATTGCTTGTTTGATTGATTGATCACCTAGAAACTGCTTGTTAGGATTGTTAAAATATACCATTGATTGTTTTTGATTGAACCGACCACATGGTCTTAAAACATAAACCCATTTTAATAACTAATTAAGTTGTTAGATTGAATCGATCATATAACCTTGTTAGGTTGATAGATTGCATTCAATCATTCTCGTACTGGCCGTATGGCAATGCATCATACTTATAACCGGCCATTGTTCATTGAATCACTATTGTCTTGATTGCAATTGAACTTAGAAACCCTTATGATAGGTTGATAAAATATCTGAATTCTAAAACTCATGATTATATGGTCTCAGATGTCTAAAATCAATAACTTGGAATATGCGGCCCTTAATCTATCTGGAGATAATTACCTCCAATGGGCGCTTGATACTAAAATTATCCTAAAATCTAAAGGACTCGGTGAAAGTATAATAGATGAAAATAATATCAGTGAGATAGATAGATACCGAGCCATACTAATAATAAGACATCACTTGGCAGAGAGTCTCAAGGATCAATACTTAACTATTGAAAATCCTCTTGAGCTTTGGAGAAAGCTGAAAAACAGATATGATCACCAAAGAACGGTGATCTTACCAAAGGCTCATTATGATTGGAGGAACCTAAGGGTCCAGGACTATAAGTCCGTAGACGAGTACAATTCTGCACTGTTTAAGATCGTTTCAAAATTGAAACTATGTGGAGAAATGATTACGGATAAGGATATGCTTGAGAAAACTTTTTCCACGTTCCACACAAGCAATGTGTTGCTTCAACAACAATATCGTGAGAAAGGCTTCACCACTTATGCTGATCTTATTTCTTGTTTGCCTCCTTGCTGAGAAGAACAATGAATTGCTAATGAGAAACAATGAAATGAGACCTCCAGGATCCACACCATTACCTGAGGCACACGCATCCACTAATGCTGATAAAGAGGCAAACCACGTCCATACTAATAGCCAACACGGTCGAGGCCGTGGAAAATGGCAAGGACGTGGCCGCGGTCGAGGATTCTTATGGCCGCAGTTGAGGAAGCCTATACGCCCGAGACTATGGCCGAGATAGAGTCCAAAGTAACTCGTTTGGCCGAGGAAATGGACGAGGCCGAGGGAATTCTTTCAGACCCTCACAACCAACCAAATTAGTGTGCCGTAGGTGTGGAATGAGCAGTCATTGGGCAAAGACTTGCAGGACTCCCAAACATTTATGTGATCTATATCAAGAAAGTTTGAAGGGAAAGAATCCTGAAGCCCACATGATATCCAAGATGATGAAAACGATTTTGATCATGATAAGAATGATTTACTAGATATGAGACTTCTGATTGTCTCAAAGATGATAAATAAATTCGACATCTGTAATCCTTGATTGTTTTTATTAAAACTTGTTTTGGTGTTTGACATTTCTGTGATTCATTTTTATAATGTCATTTCCATGATTGTCATTTCTCTGTTATTGATTGATAAATGACAATAAAAGGATAGTCAGTTTACTATAAGACCACAGCAAAAGGCATTGCCTAAAGGGGCACAAATTTATTCACCCAATAAAAGACCTATTGAGTTATAAAGACTTAAACATGGATGGTTCCACATTGAATCAATGGGAAAAGGAAACAAAAGTTCCTTTCAGATTATAAGAAAAATCGCATAAAGCCTTATAAGAAAAGTGGTCAAGACTATACCTACATACTCTACTGATCTAGACTATGTCAAGAATCAGTATGATAAAGGCAAAAGCCATGGTATCATGTATACCCACGAAATTTACACTTTATGGCATGACTAGATTAGCTATCCAAGTCCAACTTGATGCAAAGAAAATATTACAAAAGGCACAAAGAGTTATCCCATAAAATCTCACGTTGTGTAACATGTACACAAGGGAAACTCATTAGGCTCAATTGTCCCAAGTACCACGTGATTATAGTATGTCCATGAGGGGAAGTAAGGACAAACCATGATCCATGAACATACTACAAATCCGTGTGACATGGTCTATGACCACAGTAGACTTGGCCGAATTCTTTATACTACAAAGGCCACTACCTAAAGCTTGAGAACACATGAATTTACATGTTTAATATTAATATGCATTCAGGCCATATAAGTGTGCATAGATATTCTCATCTCATATTTATTAAGGGTCATAAACCAGACATATACATAAACCATCTTAAAAGAATCTCAATATACCACCACAAACATATGTGCCATTTAAGATGGAACCTCAGAAGAGGATTGAGAATGAGAATATATGTTGGATGAAAAATGTCTTTCTCCTACGATTTTAAGAAGTCTTGAGCCAAACATGGGTGATATAATTAGTGGCCAAGAACACAGATTACAAGAGATAAATAATCTGATCATCCAACATTAAATGGGAAAAAGTTATAAGCTGGTAAAGAGAAAAAGAGAATGGTATTAACCATCATTGTCTTGGCAATATCCTCGGACTAGAAAATATGATTTAAGACGTCCAAAGAATATGATCAAATGATATAAAAAGCTAGTAGAACTAAATGCCAGACACATTGACTCTAAATGAAAGAATGACTAAGTCATACCAGCTTGCACCAACGAATTTGTTGTCCTAGAAGAGACACAATCAAGTTGCTACATAGTCTATATAAAGATAGATCAATATGTCCCATAAGATAAGGAACCTCGGAAGGAAAGACAAAGGTGCATAAAATGATAAATTCCGAGGTCATAAAGGAAACCATCCCAGACAATAGAAAATGGTCTACCAAAATATAAGATACCATACAATGGAATTTGGGACGCCAAACTCCATGGTACTTAAGTTGATTTGGGACGCCAAACTCCATGGTACTTAAGTTGATTTGGGACACCAAACAACATGGTATTAAAGGTCATAAGATTACAATCAATTATGTTATGTCTGAAATACAATGGAAACGCAGAAAGGGTATCGATACCAATGATATATTTACATATAAGATAGCGCATACAAAGTAGCATTTGAATATAATATATAGCGCGAGGATCATGAACCCACGTGTGAGTACTCATAAAATAAGGTTAAAAGAAAACATGGGGGTTTAAAGAAAGATTTAAAGAATCTA
>CAJHQP010007440.1:0-32246 GCA_905132765.1 Moricandia arvensis | reverse complement strand
TTTTTGCATTTGACGAAATTGTGTCAGAAATTTGACATTTCCTATATGACTTACAAGTAAGTCTTCCAATGTAAAAATAAAACTTAAATATTTAATTTTTACTAGATTACATTATCTCCATTGGCTATAATTACATTCCCTGAGGCTGGCTTTACATCACTAATCAGATTCCTATCACTAATCATATGGTGATTAGCTCCTGAATCTATAATGATAGGTTTAGAGTCTGTACCTGCCTTCTTAGCTGAGATGATGGCCTTGGCAGCTCTAATAAAGTCATTCAGATCACTCCTGGTCACTGAGTCATCAGTTCTGGTAGCACCAGCTGCACTTCTCCACGATCCTTCTTCATTTGAATCACTACTGAAGGCAGAATACATGGTCTTTCCTTCAAATGTCTGAGGTTCAATCTGCTTGAGCAAATTCCTGGCCATCCTAATATCCATCTTCCTTTGTTTCAAAATATTTCTTCTATGTTGTTTCTTAGTCCTCTTGTACTCATGAAACAACACAACTTTCCCATTCTTTCTTAGCATGTTGTTTGTAGGATGACCTGACTTCATTTCCTTCTCAAAGAGTGTGTGAGTAGCTTGTTCTTGCTGGATAAGCGCACACACACCTTCTACACTTGGGAGCTTGTCTTCTCTAAGAACATGCTTGATCAGCTGACTGTATGATGGGTTTAGAGTGAGTAGCAAACTAAAGACCACATCCTGTTCTTGCCTTTCTCTTAAGATTTCAGGATCACTAGAACTTGGTCTTAGCATGTTATGCTCTGACCATAAACTTCTAAATTTTCCAAGATGCTGGTTGAACTCTCCTTCATCTTGTTTTAGGTTGTTGATCTCTTTCTTTATTTCAAACACCCTGCTCAGATTAGACATATTGCCATACACCTTCCTAAGTGTATCCCACAACTCTTTGGAGGTCTCACAGTAGGAGTAAGCTTCCAGGATTGAAGCTTCAAGGCTGTTCTGAATGATAGACAACACCATGAAGTCCTCCTGACCCCATTTGTCCTCGCCAGCCAACACCATTTCAGTACCATCCTCTCCTAGGATGGTCTTCTTTGATGGTTTGTCTTCTGTCACATAGAACCAGAGACCTCGTCCTCCCAAGGCTGTCTTGACAAGGCTTGACCATAAAAGATAGTTAGCTCCCTTGAGTAACTGGAATGTTTACTTTGGTATTTTCCATTTTTGGCAATTTCTGGAGCTGGAAATGAAGAACAACTGAAGAACAAGATGAACTTTGCCAAAAATAGAAAAGAAAACTCAGAGATTTGCGGAAGTTAAGTAAAAGAATGAAGAAGAATAGGTCTCAAGAGCATAAGTGCTCTGATACCATGTGAGAATAAGAGATTTAGAGAGAGTTTACTTGCTGGAAACTGAAGAACATCAAGAACAAGAGAGAGAGAGAGAGGAGATTTCGAAATGTAAAGAGAGAGAAGGAGAGAAATGATTTCCTTGCTTAATGTGTTATGGGAACAACCCATAAATAGGGAAACAATAGGCAAGCAGACAGAAGAGAAAATAATAAACAAATACATCAGAAACAGCCAAATTGGCTCAGCCAGCAGCAGAGAAAGGGACAGGTCTGAAGTGGTCCCAAGAATTCAAATTCAAATTCTTCAGCTCACATGTGACTTATTTCCTTGTCTCCAACGCCCACATAGTCTTGGTGTGACCAGACTAAAGTTTTCTGGTTAAGGTAACCAGTTCTGATCCATTTAGCACTTTCCCTTGTCTTGCACGCCAAGTTAAGGCACTTCCCCTTGTCTTGCACGCCAAGTTAGGGCAAGGTTGTACGGACAACCTTGTTCCACAAGCTTCACTTAAACACTGCTTATTCTTCTGATTGTATTGTCTTTTATCTCTTGATGTCTTCATGTCAACAACTTCTCCTTGTCATTTATTTCTTCATGTCAACAACAAGAACAAGATGAAAGATGGGTTTACAAGGAACCAGCTATCACCACTTGGAGAGATCTTAAGGAAATCATGAGAGATGAATTTGCACCAGAGTTTACAAATTCTCATATCAGGGAACAATACACTAGAAGGTATCCGACTCGTGGTTCCCAAGAGGAAAGAAGAGTAGTACCACAAGAAGCTCAAAGAGACATGCTTCCACAAGTAAACTCTCAGCCAAAACAGAGACACAAATCTACCTGTTGTCAAAGCCAAAAGGATGGCGTGATAATGACCATGGAGAAGAAGAGAGTTCTCAGCCAAAGCACAATGTGCAAAATAGATAAAAAACCAGAACAAGCAAGTGTTCAAGCAAAGGCTAAGGTGAGTCTTACAATTGATCAATTGGTTTATAATTCATCTATCACTGGTATGATGCACTTGTCTTTGTCAAAAGGTTCTGTAACAGGACTTAAGGATTCCATCGAAGAAGAGAGAACAGGCGCAATCCATGTGATGGACCAGATGAGAGTTCAAGACACAAAGCAGCCCATGATGCTTCAATAAGCAAAACCAGTGACTAAAATGTCCTACCAAGGTAAGTGTCTAACACCACCTTTACATACTGGTACTGATGTGTTTGTTCATGATCCAGAGAAAAAAATGAAAGCTCTAGGCTTACTAAAGTCCCAAGGAAAGAACTAGAACACAAGTTCACTCATGAGACAAACAACAATTGGAAACCAAAAACTGAACAAGGGATTGTTCAAGTTGCAAAACCTGAGGTAAAATTCACATTAGACCAGAATGATCTTATTAAATCCATGACAAGATTAATGCACTTGTCTTGTCCAAGAGGATGTGAGACATGTTTAGGAAACAAATAAGAGTACACTGCTCAAAAGAAAGACATATCAAGGGTGATGACCACAATTTCTAACCAGAAACAAGACCAAAGGGATTCTACCTCATTGCAATTCCGATCAACCATAAGCAAGGTGAGCTCTACTGAAAATATGTACTTATCACCTGATTACACAGATATCATGTGCTTTTCTTTGCCCAAAGGTTTTGATCCAGGAATAAGACCGGAAAAAGAACAAGCAAACCAAGTTCAAATGTGGGAGAAAATCATCCTACAACTTGTTGATGCTGTCAATATTAGGCTGATCCTTATACCTTCTGTTTATACAAGTCCAATCCCAGATATAATGCACTTGTTTCTTGTCCAGAATGCTTTGATCGCCTCAGGAACCAATAATAATTATCATAAGAAGCATCCACCAGAGAGAAACTTGTTACTACATCAAGTCAAAAAAAGAAGGCACCATTACAAATGGAGATCAACACCATTGCCATCAAAGGACAAAATGCCACAACCACATTTCAGCTCAAAGAGAGCAAGATCAGTAAGTTGGGTTGGTTGTACGGCCAAACAAACTGAATCCATCCTCCACTTCACTCATGATTCATCCATTAAGATCAGTAAGTTGGTTATTCGACCATTTGCTTGTCTTCCATCTTCCATTCTATCAAGGCTCATTATGTTCCTACATCAGAAGTCTTCTAGAAAAGAATTCCCAGAAGACTTACTGGTAAGTCTTAAGAGAATTTAAAGTGAATTACCATATAGAAATTTACCGAGTCAATGAACCATGATAAGGAGGTTCAGAGGATGTGATACCACAAACTTGGACAACAAGATGGTTTTTTGTGATCAGGTGTTCTATAATAACTGCAAACACAAGAAGTAGATCACCAATCATTGTTTTGTAAGCGAATGCAAGCTTCTGTGGGAAACTAGCACTTACGGATCAAGTTTAAGCCAGTCAACGAGAACCTTCGTCTTCTTCTTGTCAACGGGTTCAAAAGGATCATAGCCTGGGCCAACCTCAGTGTTTGGAAGGATCTCTCGTTGTTTCCTTGAAAAAGAGATTGTTGTGAGGCAGCAAGTTTCCTTGCTCGATCACTGGCAAGTGCCATAGTAACATCCTTCTTTGTTGCCTTCTAGTTTTCCCCTGCGGTACATCTGAAATGGTGGGTTCAGGAGATTTCTCCTCTGTCTTGCTATGAGAAGACTCAGCTCTTTCGAGGAACTCGGTTCTGTGGACCGACTCGGTTCTTGGGCGTCATCGTTCTGTTCCGCTTTTGCCTCATTCACACTTTCACTCTGCAATTTTGATGTACAAGATGAAGTCAAATCACAAATGTCATGACATACAAATGGTACATCCAAGCACAAATGGTCAAATCAAACCAAATATCCAAGTAACCCATGAAACAAAATCCATTCACAAGCAAAGATCCAAGCACACACAAGAAACAAAATCCATACACAAGCAAAGATCCAAGCACACACAAGAAACAAAGCACACATGTTTTGACATACAAATGGTACATCCAAGCACACACAAGAAACAAAGCACATCCAAGTTTCAATTATGTTTCTTAACGCTTTGCCTAGTGACTCTCTTCTCTGTGATTTTAGGAGAGGTTTCGGTGCTAACCCCGGGTCCGTGCCCACGTTTAGGCGGACATGAAGTAGTGAGTTGAAGATCATTGGATGCAGTCCCTTTTTTGGTGATTCCCAGCTTCTTCTCCTTGCTTCCATCCTATCCCCGAGAAGCTTGATCTCCCTAAAGCACATCCCAAACCCATCCCTCATGGTATCAACTAGGTCCTTAAAGCCTTGTTTAATCTGTTCTTTGGTCATCCCACCAGCATCCGTCGAATCCTCTGAACGATCTTTTGCAGGAGCCTCAACAGAAGCCTCTTTACTAGCTTTCTTCTTAGGTCTTCCACTTCTTAGCTACAGTAGCTGTATTCGCTGAACTCTCTTCCTTCTTCACATAAGCAACATGCGTCTTTGGATTGACCCACAGGTTAGTACCAGCGAGTTTCCAGCAATCTATGGTCCACTTCCATTTAGGTTTCGCATTAAACATGACTATAATTATGTTCTCCGCCGCCGTATCCTCTACATTAAAGTCCCATTGTGGAAACATTTCACCAAGATCCTTCTAAACAAAGTTGATCACACTAGTCTGCAGTAAATAGAAGATATCAACTAAGATATTTGACGGATTAATAAATATGGAAGCCTTCTAGAAAAGAATTCACAGAAGACTTATAATTAAGTCTTCTAAGAAGTCCTTTCTGAAAGATTTCTCAAAAGACTTAAATATAAGTCTTCTGCGAAGTCTTAGGGAGTGACTTTTAAATACATGTCTACTGATAGCCTCTTTAAAACATCTGTGTCTTTTGCCACTCTTGTAAGCACACAACGGTGGAGACGGTATGTTTGGTATATGATTTCCATAATTAGCATCCAATGCCAGCAGAGCATAGTAGAATCACACATGGATAACTTGTACAAACCCATCAACAGTGTAAGTCTTTGTCAAATCTTTTCTCCTTAGAGAGTCCATCAACACCTTGAACGCCACTCTCCCCCATGGATATTTTTTTCAAATTCTTCTAAATCCATCACTAGCCTTGCAAGACTAGTCTTTGTAATGGTTGAACACTTTCTCCCTTAAATGAATCCAGTGAAGATGGCAAGGTATTCGGGCCACATGCGATTATCCCGAGTCCGCTCTCCGTATATCTCTGCTATTATTTGTTCAGAAGTTAGCCCAACATCGACATCAACTCCCATCATCTCCTAGAATGAATCCATATCCTTCGTAACATCACACCTTGGATTTTCCAGGTCCTCGATGTAATCGCAGTTCAGACCAGTGAAGTGTTCAAAATCTATTAATGAAAACCTCACTTGTTCATGACCAACGAGGCTCCAAAACTCATACTTCTTCTTAATGTTAATTTGTAAACTGAGAATATAATGTACTAGCCTTGATGCACATCCAAAATTCAGCTCCTTGAATTTGATGACCACTCCCAACTTTGAGGCCTTCAGCTCCTCATATTTGTCATCATGTAGAGCTAGCCTTGTAGCAGTAAGCAATTTCGATTTATTTGTATGATAGGAAATGCGGGAATGGGCTCTTCCCCTAATGTATATATCATATGTAGGATTTCGGTAAATCCATTTTCCGGTCTGCAAAAAAATCAAAAACCAACATCTCAAACAAAAACCAAATGTACTATTCTAAATTCTTATACTGGAAGATTTGTATGTAACTTTTAGTGAAAAAAATTGTGAGAAGACTTATAGAAAGTCTTTCAAGACTTCCAGGAAGTCTTCTACGAAGTCTTACACTCTGGAAGACTTCCACAAAGTATTATAGGAAATCTTTCACTAGAACATTACAAAAATCGTCACATTTGTAGGCTTAACACGATTTTCAGATCTGTAAGAGGTCAATTTAAGTAGTAATGTTCTACTAAAAGAATTCTCCATGCAGTCTTCTGGGAAGTCTTCCAGTAGAAGATTACTAAAACCAACCTCTTACATATCTAAAAATTGTGTTAAGTCTGCAGATCTGAAGAGAAGAACTGAATAAATAGAAAAATCTAAAAAAAGAAAAAAGGATGACTTTCAGTCGGAGAAGTTATGGTCGCCAACGACATTAGCAGTTACAAATCTGCAAAAATCGACGGGATCAAGACTACAAATTTTAGGGTTTAACGATGACTAAACGCTTGCAGTATAAAAATTGAACTCAACGGAAAAACGGTGGCGGTGTTCGCGTTTCAGATCTGAAAAAAGGAAGAGGATTGTTAGTTTAATCTACTTAAATACTCTTCGGCATGAAGGAGAAACGAGAATCATCGTAAAAGGAGAGATTACCGGCGGTGGGAACGACGGAAAAAAGAGATTCAATAGCAAAAGAAGATGTGCCTTCGAAATCGCCTTAGAGAGAAACGACACTAGGGTTTCGTGCTTTTCTACATACAATGAAAAAATAGTAATTATATGTCCAGTAAATTATCTGGTAAGGTTTAATGTATATTGGTGAAATTAAATATTCGGTCTACATCCCTGGAAGTCGTCTCATATAAAACCATGAGATATATTCTACCCCGTAAATACTATTCATCAGACGACTTCCTGAAAGTCTTCTACACCTAAATAAATCCTAAACTTAATTAACTAATTAAACACTTCATTAAAATCAAATTCAACTTACAAAGTGTTTAATATACATAAACATATATAGGTGCAAATTTAATTTTTCAAACAAAAAATTAATCTTTCCAAAGACTAACCCTAAGAATACAAAAAATACTACAACATGTATTACCAAACCCTAAACCAAAAAATATAATGACTCACTACATTTACTCATGTATGTTGAAAATAATTCAGTTTTAGTATATCTTGATTTATATTATTTACAAATGTTTATAATTACATGATTTCAATTTTTTCCCAACAAAATATTCTTATTAAATTTATAAATTATTTTTAAGATCAACTATATGAGCAACCATCTAAGAAGTCTTCCAGACGACTTACACAAGCTCAGAAGACTCAGAAGACTTTTGAGGGTTATATTAGTAAAAATAAATTCTGATTTTTTTGTTTGGTCAGAAGGCCTTATTGTAATTTTACTAGGCTTTTGGATTACTTTTGCATTTGATTGATGTTTGAGTATATTTTTGCATTTAAAATTAAATTTTGAATATTATTTGGAAAATTTCCCAACTTTTAAAGTGAAACTCAAATGAGAAAAATCATTTTACAAATAATAATATTGATCCATTTATAGTAAATAGTTGTATTATAAGAAAAAACAATAATTTTGGAAAATAAAGAAATGGCTAAAACGAAAATATGACTGGGGACTATAGTATTGTTTGTTTGACTTCTAACACACAAAGAAAAGTATTACCAAATATTGAATTTGTTCTTAAATATTTTATTTGACCAGGTTCGTTAGTGTAAATCAATGGCTGTTTTTGGTGACACTACCAAAATTAATAATCAACTGACCAAAGTAAATGTTTTAGAAGTACAATATATTAGAATAAAAATCATAATTTTAGTTTTTTTGCTTCTATGCATTATTTTAGTTGATTGCTTCTATGCACTAATAGTTGATAGTCAGCTTATCTTTTAGAATATGAAAGAACTATCTATATTCTGAAATGCAAAAAGATATCTAATGATTTACAAGTTTTTCTTTTATCTTTAAAAATGAGAAAATCTCATGCCTAATAAGCATTTCAAATGTTCGAAGGCAAAACTGAATTATTTTCAAACATTTGCAAATGATATAAATTTTTTTTATAGCGATAAACATTATATAGAAGTTTGAACGAAGATAAGTAGATAAGTACTTGAGTAAAGGAGCCACATATATAGAAGTTTGAACGAAGAAATTAAAAGAACAAAGCAAGAAGAAAGAAGAATCGTGAATACCTAAACAACCAGGAAAGAAGCTTGATTTATACTAACTCAAGGTACACATCTTATCAACTGAAACATCGCAAAGGCAGCAACGGAAACGAAGAGTCAAATCTCTTGAGGCAATTGAAGAAAAGAATGATTGCTTTATTTTTCAAAGAGGGAAAATCAAATTTCTACATTTATATAACTCAAAACTCGTAATAAATTCTCTGAATCAGAATCTCAAACCGGATTTTGAAACGTCCAGATCACCGATCTCAAGTCACCATTCAAACCGGAGTTAATACCCTATCTGCCCAACGACTCCAAATACACTGGAGTGGTTGGAAGGGGGGAGATTGTTGTAACTGGGTTTCACTCCACTTCAGACCCAGTCTGAGACATCAAACAAAACATAACAAAGTACAAATCAGCTATCAACAAGGTCCAAAAAGGAACAACAAGCCCATAAATATTGGAGCCCACCCCTAACTGAAAAGACCTCACATGCGGAACTCGGCTAGTCAAAGTGATATACAAAAGATTTTACTAGTTTTCACCCATAGTATATATGATTTTAGAGTCTATTATATGCTTACAGAGTCTATTTTAGAGTATTTCAGGTGATTGTATGTTTTCGAGCAATGTGGAAAATATGGAGTCCTCTAGAGCTAAATGATGAGAAAATTTGTAGTTGCTGAAGAAATTAGAAGTCAGAGTCGACATTCACGAAGAGTGTCGATTGACACTACCTCCTTGGTGTCGCTCAACACCCTCGTGAGTAGACGGCCCGACTTAAAGTCAAGACCGACTCAAACCCAAAAGATTCACATAATTACAAGAATACCCCTTGACGACTTTATACCTATTATTTAGGTGTTTTGCCATTGTTTGGGCAAAACACCACCTAGATAAAATTCTTAAAAGCTTATTAGTTATTTGTTTTGGAGAAAAGATCAAGACTCTTTCAGAAATTTGTATTTGAATTCCATTGTTTTCTTACCTTATTCTATGCATTCTATTCAGATTATTGTTATGCTTTGCTTATATATCTTAGTAGGTTCTCTTGTTAGGTTTAGGGTTTTATTAGGCTTATTGGAGTTGCTGAGATATAGAACTGCTGGGTGAATCTATTTAGGATCATTCATCAGAATTGGACTTACTGCTTGTGTTCTAAAGTAGCTAACTAGAACCCTGAATTTTGGATACTGACAACTACGACAGTAGGTGCGTTACCTGACATTAATTATGCTAAGATGGGTTGTTAGAAACATGCTTGAGCTGGTATAGATTAACTTATTAACATATCAAATATGATGTCCATGCTTGCTTAAGGTAGCATCGATCCACAGTCATTCCATAGTATCGATCGATGCTCCATGCGACAACTTTAACAGGGACTTAGTCATCATTAGACTCACATCAATAGCTGGATATCTTACTATTGCATTAGAGTTCTAGGACGGTTCATCATACACCCTTAGCATCTATACATCACAATTTTATTGCATGAAAACCTAAGTCTAGCGATTTTATCAATATCGTTTACAACCAACTGCTTACTTATCTACTATTATTTACTACTTTAATATTAATTGTCTAGCTTAGTCTTAATATCTCTAGTCTATTGTGTGTACACACTCCATGTAGTTTCGATCCCTAAGTACTGCAACAGAACCTCTCATTTTAGAGAGAAAGTTTCTCTAGGGTAATTTACGCAATATAAAATTTGGCGCCGTTTCCGAGGAGCATTAGATTTGCCATTAGACTTGATTAATAGGTTTCGTCTAGTTTTACTTTTTTTTATTGTTTTAGTTACTTACAATATTTTTTTCTTTGTCTTTCAGCTGCTCTAGAAGCTGGTAATACTGAGAATGTTGCAGCCAATGCTCAGGCTGTAGCAGATGAGAATGTCCACGCTGCTCGACCCAAAATGTTGGCTGATTACAACAGTCAGATCAATGTTGTGCCTGCTTACTTTATACTTGTGGGACAGACACCTTATCATGGTCACCCACATGAGCATCCGATGAACGATCTTGAGCGGTTCGAAGATCTTGTGTCTGCTATTAAAGCCAATGGAGTCCTAGAGAACTATCTTCTTTGTAAGCTCTTTAAGTAATCACTTGTTGAAGATCCTTCATATTGGCTTAAGCAGCTACCAGCATGATCTCTTACATCTTAGGCTGACATCAAAAACGTCTTCCTGCGTAATTTCTTTGATGATGCGTGATCAGAAGACTTGAGGAACATAATTTCTACATTCACACAAGATCCTGCAGTGTCTTTTAGAAGCCCCTGGATCAGATTCAAGTCATATTAGAGAGACTATCCAGACCATGAGTTTAACGATGTATAACTGTTTATTACCTTCTTCAGAGGCATCGCTTTGTTCTACGGCTCTCGACACTGATAGTGAGGAAAATTTCACCACCAGGAATCTAAAAGAAGTTGTGAGACTTATTGAGAACTTGGCATTTAGCAATAACACCAAGAACACTGATTTGGAGAGGAACAAATGGATAGCTAGTTTGGCAAACGAGTAAATGGATGAAGTTAAATCCAAGCTATACAATGTTTATAAGCTTCTTAAGAGGCATGTGAGCTTTGTAGAAGATGTAGAGACTGTTGATACCGCCATCGATAAGGGCGACGAAGAGGATGTGAAGTACATTAGTGCCACTGGTTTTCAGAGGTATGGGAATCAGGGTGGAAACATAAACTCTTATGGCACTGGTCAAAGTAGTAATTACAACCAGAGTTTACAGTACTAGTAATCCTACAACAACAACATCAACAATATGAGCTATGGAACTTCTTCTTATAAAAATCCTCTACCAACAACTCAAGTAAGCAAGATAGAGAGTATGACTGATGAGGTTCTTGTGGGTCAGTAGAAGATAATTTTGGATTACAATGTTAAGATAAATGATGTGTACACCAACTTGAATGACAAGTTCGAAGCTCTCACAACAAATGTGAAGAAGTTAGAAACACAAGCGATTCAAACTAGTGAAGCTGTGAAAAGACGGGGAACGCTGATTAAAGGAAAAAGAGAGGCTGGACAGAAGCACCACGTGAGTGTCATCATATATAATTAGTTTTGGCAAGTGGTGAAGGAAGATAAACTCCAAGAAGAGAATTTCAAGTCGAAAGTGATATGTCTTTCGGCAGTTCGCATGGGTGTCGACTGACACCAGAAACTGAGCACCAATCGACACTCCATGTTGAGTATGTAGAATCTTGTGAAATGGTAAGAATCGAGCGACACCCAGAATTTGCCGATCGACACTTGTTTTCCCTTAGGCTATACCGTGTTAAAACAGTAGGCGTCGATCTACACCCTACCACTATTATCGATCAACACCCCCGGTGACTTACTGAGTCAACTGCCAAGTATTGATGCAGAACGTTTGAATGCTTCAAGACACACGTCTCATATATCAACAACCAACAATGAACACTAATCAACAACCTAAAGATGCACTAGAGCCTATGATCATTGAGCATGCTACTTAAGAACATACTTCTTAGCAAAATAAGAACAAGGTTACTAAGCATCTAAGAAGAGAAGCTAATGAGAAAGAGTTGTATAGTTTCACCAAGAGGATGATGAGGATCCTTATACACACTCCATTCGATGAGGCTTACTGTTCCCACAAGCTCTGGATGTTTTTCAGAGAGAGCAGAGAGACAGACGAGGACATTGAACGTATGTTCTATCAGATCAGATAGAAAATGAAGCAGGGGATTACACTGAAGAAGAAGAGTGACCCTTGGAAGTTCGAGTTTCCCTGCATGATTGGATGTTACAGCTATCCAAACGCACTCTGAAGTGCATGTTCTTTAGTCAATAATATGCCCAAAGTTATGGCTGGGCAACTAAGTCTGAAGATAGAGCCTGAAGATTCATTTACTTTTGTGGATTGCTCCAAGGTGAATTCAGGAGGGAATGTCAGAAACCTTCATGTACAAATCGGCAATGTCTTAGTCCCAGTGGATTTTCATGTAATGGATATTTAGATAGACTGGAATTCTTCTATACGTGGGAGAGCCTTCATGACTATTGTAGGAATTGTTTATGGTATGAAGTCAAACAGGTTGTACCTATCACTCATCAGTGAGAGTGAATTCTATGTCCATGTTCAAGTGGTCAAGGGAAACACACCCTACACTGAGATAGGAGATGATCCAGGATTTATGGCAGTCTGCTATTCTGATTCCGACACAGTGTATGAAGATGATGATGAGGCATAGATCGACACCCAACCTTCAAGATCGATCTACACCCTTGCAACTCCAGAATTCCGAGAGGCTTTTTCGGTTAAAGCCACCATTCCACTCAAAAGAAAGGTCTGTGTTAGCACTAGATAATCATGGAGTATACATAGATGATGAGGGAAATGCACATGCTAAAGATGGAAGGATCATCAATGTTTCAAAAAGAAGATATGGAAGCAATACGTTAGATGACTTATAGTTGGTGATGCTACTATGTGAGGTTTACCAAAGTCTGATGGATGTTTCCAGTTATCTAGAGCCCACCTTACACCTCCACGTCGGCCAGCACTTGAGGTTTACATGAGAGATCAAGTTGAGGAGATATAGTTAACATTAATCTAACTCAAAAGAGGATGTTTGATGAGTTCTACAAAGATATTGATGCAGTCTACTTCCTTCTCAACAACAGTATTGGATGGTTAAGAAAATGTATGGAAGAGGTACAGCTGAAAGTGGATTACACACATGATGTTATTCGTAGACAAAAGGACCACATAACCAAAATAAAAGAAGTCATCAAAAGCTTTGTAGGCACCTCGTTCAAAATGAGCAGAGAAGATGTTGATACTTGTTTCCAAACAAGTATTTCATTACTTCCATACCTACCAAAAATCTCCAAAACGTCAAACTAAAGACTATAAACAAGCACTTCATGGGAGGCAACCCATTTAATAAGTTTTGAAATTAGTTTTAGTATTTCGTTTTTACTTATTTTCCCTTTTTTATTTCAGGTCAATTTAAAAAAAAAAAAATCCGAGGAAGACAAGTCTGCAACGCGCATCGACCGACGCCTGATCAATGTCGATTGACAAAGCATCGCGAGTATCAATCGCCACTTATCTGTGTCGATCGACACTCACCATCAACGAACATGTATATCAATTTTCCTTGTTTAATTTCATTCTTATTATTTATTTCGCATCAATCTTGGGATGTATAACACTGAAAACAGTGTTGTTTAAGTCTGAGGGAGGTATTACTGATATTGTGTCTTATTTTTGAGTTTTATTTTTATGTGTATTTATTTAATTTTATAGAGTTAAGAAAGGGATGATGAACATTTTCATTTTTTACTTATTATCTAACCACTCTCTAGCCCCATTCTTAGATTTACTAATGGCAGGGTGTACTGGATAGAAATACCAAAATGGATCACATGCCAATAACATACACATTGTTGAGAATGTGTGAATGAAACACAGTTGACTTCCAACCTAATCAACTTAATTTGCTTGTCTTGGGTTTGGTATACACTGGATCAGATTCTTCATGCAAGTCTAGAAGGTAAAAAGTCTGTGTGTTTCAGATTCCTTTCTTTCTTTCTCTCTCTCTCTCTCTCTCTCTCTCTTCAGCATATAGAAAATAAAATATTGAGATATTTCGTGAAAGGTGTAGAGAAGTCTGAGAATTTTCTATGACTCTATTATTCGCCTAAACTTTGTCATAAAAATGATGAGCAAGACGAATTGCAGCAGCGTCACTGTTCATTGGAATCTAAAAAAAAAGATTCAGAGAAGAGAGAAAGAGGGAAGAAAAGGATCGGAGAATATTGAATGTGTGTTCAGATACTTGCTTGAGTAAGAGTCCATGTGTCATTTAATTGATACTCCAAGGTAAAGTCTGCACATTTTTATGGTTGAAATGAGGTTAGTAGAAGGGTATGTCAAACAATATTAGCTAAGTTGTCGGCTAGATAGTTTGATTGCTAAGCTTGAGTAGAGTACATAGGTACCTCTAAAGTTGGCATTGATTTGATGTGGCTTGCAACATTGAAAAAGTGATAGTAGTAAGTTTAAAATTGTATAAGTCCCTATGATTTCAAACCTCTTTCACAAAACTATTATATTCTTTGCTTGAGAACAAACAAAAGGATAAGTTTAGGGAAATTGAGATACTATGAATTTTACCAGTTTCACCTGTAGTATATGTGCTTTTTAGAGTTTATTATATGTGTTTGGAGTCTATTTAGAGTATTTTTAGGTCAAGGAATGTTTTGGAGCAATGTGGAGAATATGGAGCACTCTGGAGCTTAATGATGATAAACCTCATAGCTGTTGAAGAAATCAAAAGTGAGAGTCTAGATTCAGAAAGTGTGTCGATTGACACTACCTCTTTGGTGTCGCTCGACACCTTCACGATTAGATGGGCTGACTTAAAGTCAAGACCGAATCAAGTCCAGAAGATCCACATAATTACAAGACTAAACCTGACCAACTTTATACATAATATTTATGTTTTTTGCCATTGATTGTGCAAAACACCACCTAGAAACCATTCATAAAAACTTTTTAGTTATTTGTTTTAGAGAGAATATCAAAACTTTTTTAGAGATTTGTATTGGAAATCCATTGTTTTATTATCTTATTATATGCATTCTATTCAAATTGTTGTTATGCTTTGCTTAATCATGTATGGGTAATTTCTCTTGTTAGGTTTAGGGTTTTATAAGGGCTTATATTATGAATTGTTGAGATATAAAACTTCTAGGGTGAATCTATTTAGGATCCTTCATCAGAATTGTACTTACTGCTTGTGTTATAGAGTAGTTAACTAGAACCTTGAATTTATGATATTGACAACTACGATAATATGTTCATTACCAGACATTAATTCTATTGAGCTATGTTGTTAGATACATGTGAAACTTGGTCAAGATTAACTTAGTGAACATATCAAATATGATGTTAATGTTTGACTAAGGCAACATCAATATACACTCCTTTCATAGTATCGATCGATGTTCGCTCCTTGTTCGCATGCAACAACTAGAACAAAGACTTAGTCATCTGATTAGAATCACAGCGACACCTAGATATCTTACTATTGCATTCGAATTCTTGGACGGTTCATCATACACCCTTAACATCTATACATCATAATTCTATCATTCTTATACAGATGACATAGTATCAATACATTTGTACTCTATTATTCTTATACACTCTCTCTATTCATCGGCCGGTATTGGCTTCACTATCAATCAAACACATATTTTTCATAGTAAATCATAGTTTAGGTTTTTCTCTTTTATATAGTTCCTTAGACAAGTCACTGTAATCCTAGATAATTCATTAGACAAGTCACTGTAATCCTAGATAATTCATTAGACAAATCACTGTAAATGTGATTGTGAATTTTATTATCTAACAACCATGGATCTCTTCGGCTTAACTCGTCGATTACTTCTAGCTCCTAGTTACGGTAAGATTTCAGTTGAAAGACTGGAATGACTGCTCCCTCTCGAGAGCTGTTCAATCTCGTTTATTTCGTCCCTCCCTCTACTCGTTAGACTTCACAAGCGTTTTTTCCTTAACTAATCTTCTCTTTCTCACGATTGTTTTTTTTCTTCCGGTTTCTATACACGAGGAGGCATACTAAGTTTTTTATTTGGGTGTGTCATATCTGACTTTTCGATATTTCACTTTCAAGTAAATCAATGGGACCAACTCTCACGTCTTAGCATTATCTGTTGGTTTCTGAATAGATTATAAAAAATCCCTTTTTAATAAATAGTTGTACTATAAGAAAACAATTAGATAAAGAAAACAATAATTACCGGAAGAGAAAGAATTGGCTAAAACGAAAACATGACATGGGGATTACAGTTATATTGTTTGTTTGACTTCTAGAAAAAAAAAGTATTACCAAATTGTGAATGTGTTCTTAAATATTGTAGTTGACCAGGATCAATAGGATAAATTATTGGCGGTTTTTGGTGGTACTAAGGAAAATTAATAATCAAATGATCAAAGAAAATATTTTATCAGTTTTTCAATAGGAGTACAATATATAGAATAAAAATCCTAATTTTAGTTATGCATTTATTGTAGATAGTCCCCGTATATTTTAGAGTATGAAAGATTCATCATTATTCTAAAATTTGAAAAACAATTTATGGACATTATTTGTGAAGTGATTTTGAGATATGTTATTACTACATTTAGTTATACTAAAAAATGTAACATGACATACTAGAAAATGGGGTTAGTGGTTCATGTTTTTTAGTGGATTTAGAAATCTAAACTAAGTCAAGTGTTATTGGTTTTATAATTTTAAAACTAATATTGAAATCATGTGTTATTGGTTTCATGATTTATAACTTCTAATTTAAATAATATGTTATTCAATCATCCGGATTTAATAATGGATTTGATTTCATAAATGGATTTTAATGGATTTGTATAGATTTCTTTATTAAAAATACAAAGATTCTAATCTGAAGGAAAACCTCTGGATTTGTAAATACTAATTATAATTCATATGTTAAATTTAAAAATCAATATATTTTACATTGATTTGTAAATACTATTTGAATTTCTAAATACACTAAAATACATAATCCAATAACAACTCATAGAATTGATGACATGTCTTATGACTAAATGTGATATGGCAATTACATTTAATGTTGATTTCTATTTTTGGTAAAAAAATTAAAACATGGAAATTAGACATAAATATATTCAAATTTGATATTAAATAATAGGGAACAATTGTTAAAAATGACTCAAAAACTTGATTTCAAATGCAAAAGTTTATCCCAAATTCAATCAAATGCAAAAGTAACCCAAAATATTGTTGAAAGTACAACAAACTCCTTATGAGCAAATAAAAAAATTGTATTCAATTTTACCAGTATAACCTTTTCGCGTGAGAAGTCTTCTCCTACACTTAATCTTAAAAATATTTATATGAGGAAAAAATTGAAATCATGTAACTATAAACATTAATAAATGATGTAAATTTAAAAATACTAAAATTGAATTATTTTCAACATAGATGAGTTAATGTATATTGAGTCATGATAATATTTGTTTTAAGTTATGATAACATATGTTGTAGTATTGTCTATATTTTTAGGGTTAGATTTTTGAATCTTAATTTTTTCAATAATTGTTTTGACGTATATGTGTTTACTTTTGTATATATTAATCACATTATAAGTTTATTTTAAGTTTAATGATTTTTTTTTTCTATTTAGTTATTTGTATATGATTTTGGAAGACTTCCAGAAGAGTTCATAATGCACTAGAAGACTTTATGGAAGACTTTGCGCTTAAATTTTAGTAGAATTTAAGTTTTCCGCCTAATGAAAAGTCTTCCGGAAGTCTCCCACTAGTTTTTCAGAAGTCTTCTAGAAATCTTCCAGAAGTCTTCTAGAAGTCTTCCAGAAGTCTTCTAGAAGTCTTCCAGAAGTCTTCCAGAAGTCTTCCAGAAGTCTTCCAGAAGTCTTCCAGAAGTCTTCCAGAAATCTTCAAGAAGTTTTCTAGAAGCATGTATGAGATTTAAAAATAATTTATACAAATTATAAAAATATATTTTGCGAGGGAAAAGATCTAAATAATGTAAGCATAAAAAACTTTAATGATGTAAATTTAGTTTTAGTAAAATTGACTCATGATAGTCTTTGGTTTAAGTTTGATAACATATGTTATAGTATTTTTGTATTTTAGGGTTAGATTTTGGAATATTTTTTTTTAAAATAAATAAATTTGATCTCTATATGTTTACTTTTGAGTATATTAGTCACTTTATAAGGTTATTTTAAATTTAGTGATATTTTTTTTGTTATTTACTTAGTTATTTGATTATAGAGTTTTGAAAGATTTTGAAGTCTTCTAACAAATGATGTACTAGAAGACTTCTATGTAAGTCTTTCGTGCAAATATTAAATCTAGGGTCTATGAGATTTTTTGGGAAGTCTTAGAAGAATTCTCGGAAAGTCTTATAAATCGAAAATAATTAATCTAATTGGGATTTTTGTCTCTATATATAAAGAAAATTTACACATTCTTTTTTTTCTTCTCAACTGGCTGCAAGTAAAATGTAATGTTTTTCACTCTAAAACTCTCTAACCTCTCTCTAATCTTTCTCTAATCTATTTAGACTTGAAAACACCTAAATTTATATTCAATTTTCTTTTTTCTCATATGTATTCTCACTAATTTATCTTGTTTTTGCAGATTTTTATTACATAGTTCTCGTCTATCACTCCTTTAAAAGTAGATCTATAAATTTTGAATACGTATTTTTGGTGTGTTTTATATGTTAGATTATAAAAAGTTGTATATTTAACTATTGTAACAAGGTTAAATGTATGACCTTTTTTATTCTTCTTTTGTGTTTGTGATAGTGTTCAATAGTTGAAGGTCTCGCATTTTCTTTTTAGTATGAAGAAGAAGAAGATAACACAAAATTTTATGTAGGTGAAACCTCTAGAGACATTAACAAATTTAAAGGTTTGACGTTTTTGATTCCTATTTTGTTTTTGATAGTGTTTTTTGGTTAAGAATCTATTTTTTTTTCTTTTTGGTATGAAGGAAAAAAAAGAATACTTATAAAGACTTCGGAAGATTCCTCGAAGACTTCGGAAGATTCCTCGAAGACTTCAAAAAACTTCTGGAAGACTTCAAAAGATTCTTTAAAAGACTTTTCATAAGACTTCTCAGAAGATTTACTAGGAAGTCTTGTAATGCATTTTATGTTGGAAGAGTTCCCATGATTAATATATATACTCTTTTAGTTATGAATTATTTTGTAAATTTGTAAAGATGTTAATGACAATAATTAGTATATGTGTTGATGTCTACAATATTATTTTTCAAAAGTGCTTGAAATAATTAAAACTACATGACAAATTGTTTTTAACCATACTACCCAAAACCACATAAAAATTTAGTCAAATTTACTACAAACTAAGAGAAAAGACTTCTCAACAAAACTTAGTCAAATTCACCAAAGATCAAACAATACATAAGTCTCACTAGAACAATTTAAGTCTTCTCTCATAAGACTTCTGGAGAAGTCTTCTCTCAGAAGACTTTTGGAGAAGTCTTCTCGGAAGCAGAAAATTTAATTGGGAAATGAAAATTTAAGAGGAAAACTTAAATTTTAAGTGAAAATTGCAATTTTAAATTTCATAAAATTAAAAAATATATCTTAAGATATAAGAATGCACATGAAACCATATTAATTGATATTGTTGAAGTTACTTGATACTTTTAAAACTTAGAAAATTTATATTGAAATTACTTAACAAATTTTACAAAAAAACGAACGTGGAAGACTTCCTTTTAAGTTTTCAGTTTAGCTAGAAACATTAATAAACAAAATAATTATCACCAGTTAAGTTATGAATTTCATCCAGGAGCCCCAATATTGACTAATACACATGAATTAACAAGAAAAAAGCAAAATTCATTTTACGTTTTGAAAAATTGAAGTTTAATAAAGATTAACGTAGAAAACTTCTCATAAGAAGTCCTCCGTTTAGGTCATTTTTGCAATTGCAAATCTATGAAGAAAGACTTCTTAAGAAGTCTACTTTACAGAAGACATCTTGACTTTACTCTACAGAAGACATTTTGAGAAGTCTTCCTTTGTAAATATTCGCTTATTTATGAATTTGAATTTTTTTCGAAAATCTCAAAAAATTCTTCTACGGTAAAAATGTTAGTTTTGCAATTGACCAAAGTTTGTCAAAAATTCAACTTTTAATAGAAGACTTTTAGAAAAGTCTTCTTACTTTTGCATGAAGTCTTCTCACTGTCGCAAGAAGTTTTCATGGGTTACTTTTGCAATTGACTATATTTAACTTTTTCAGAGAAGACTTCCCTAGAAGTCTTCCAACAGAAGACTTCTAGAGAAGTCTTCTCTCGAAACCAAAGGTTTGACCAAAAACTAGGGATAAAATTTGAGAAGACTTCTTAAGAAGTCTTCTCATAAATAATAATTTTTAGTATTAATTGTTAATTGCAAAAGTAACCCACATAGACTTCTTGTGAAATGATATCTTGCATATTTCTATTGTTTTATCCATTCATCCAATTGCATTTTGATAATATAGATTAAGATTTAGTCATTTTTAGGTTGCATTTTGCATACATGAGTTCTTATCAAGTATTGGAGTATCCTTGGAGTTCTTGGAGATGGTTGGATGCATTTGGAGCTAAAAAGAGGAGTTAAAGGTGATCATTGGACAAGCAGGGCGTAGAGTGACGTCCCGGAGTGACATACCAAGGTAGCTCCCAGCCAGAGTGACCTCACCGGAGCGACATACCAAGGTAGCTCCCAGCCAGAGTGACGTCCTGGAGCGACATACCAAGGTAGCTCCCAGCCAGAGTGACGTCCCGGAGCGACATACCAAGGTAGCTACTAGCCAGAGTGACCTCACCAGAGCGACATGCACATGTAGCTCGGCCTTCTCCCATCCAGAGCGACCTCTCCAGAGGGACGTGCACAGGTAGCTGCGCGTCTTTGTTTGGACGAAAATTAAGTTATTTCAAGGACCTTTTGGTCATTTTGTTTCATTGTTTTACATTTTCTAAACCTAAGTTTAAGTACGTTGTAAGCCGTTTTGGACGGATAATCTTTGTTTTGGAAGAAAACACACAAAAACCTTCTAAGATCATTTGTTTTCATTGTTCTACTGTTGTTACTTGTCTAATCCATCATCTACATGATTAAGTTTGGTTTAAGAGGAATCATGATGATTAGTGAGTAAATCTCCATCGAATTCATGGGTTTGGGAGATTAAGGGTGATTAGGCTAGATCTAGGATGTTTTAGTGTAGATTTCTCTTGTTCCTTGCTAGTAGAGTAATCATAATGCTACTTTTGATTTGGCCACTCAAAGGTTGATCTTTAGGCATTTCCCACCCACAAGGTGTTTGATGAAATGCCTGAGTCAACTCTCCTAAGCTTTTAACATTCTTTACCTGGGACACTTGTTGTTAAAGGTATTAAAATGACTAGAGGAATTATTCTTAATGATTACTTCCATAACATTCAATTGAAGACATTTGATGCTTGAGTTATGTTAGTAAATGAACATTCATCTAGACATAGAGCTTGTTTAGAATCGTGTCTAGGCTTAAGGTTGATAGTTTAATTGATCACTCGCTATCTTTAGTTCGAATCTTGATCACCAAGGTCTAATTCCCCTTACCCATCAGTTCTCCTTTCTCTTAATCAAGGAAGTTATTTTAATCATCGCTTTTCTTATTCTTAGTTATAGTTTAAAACCACCCATTATTCGATTGCACTTAGATTAAGTGAGTATTTGCATTCTCAGTGCTTTAAAATCCCTTAGAATTGGTTCGACAATCTCTTATACTACAACATTTGCCTTAGGAGCCTTGAAAAATCCTAACATCATGAAAGTGAGAGGATTTCATTGAACAATAAAGAAGACTTCCCTAGAAGTTTTTCCAGAGAAGACTTCATGGGAAGTCTTTTATAAAAAGTTAAATTTCTGACAAACTTTGATCAATTGCAAAATTAACCTGTTTATCCGAGAAGACTTATAGGGAAGACTTATCGGTTCTCCCTGTTTTTTTTGTTAACAAAGGAAATGTGGAAGACTTCTCTAGAAGTACTTCTCTAGAATTCTCGATTTTTCATGTTGTTTTATTTGAATTAACTTGTAACCTAATTGATATTTTGAACTTCTGAAACCGGCTTGAACTTGAACTGAAAAAAAAACCGAGAACTTTGATACGTTTTGATTACTTGTAAAAGTTCGATTAAGTTTTGTTTGTTTAACCTAAGAAGCTCGTATCATGTTTGCGTTTTTCGATTGAATATAAAACCGACTTGATCATAAACTTAAAACCGAGATTTTTTTTGTTTGTATACGTCTTGCTTGTGTCGTAAGCTTACATCCATGAACCACTTTGAACTCGCGTATCCGTTTTGCTCATAAACTTGTTCTGCTTAATCTTGAACAACACGTTTTTGATTTTGTAAAACGTATAATATAATCGTAAACATTGAATGTGAACTTGCATTGTCAATCCCTTGCATGCGTTTTGATTTTACATGCATACGAGAGCATTTGATCTGGCTAGTTCTCCTATACATGCATACGTTTTTTTTTTCCACATGCGTAAATGTTTGTTCCGATTTTGTTGTTCAATTCGATTATTGGTATTTGTTTATACTTACTTGTATACATGCATGGTATAATACAAAACCGGTTTTTCATAAAACATATAATATAAATCGGGTATATATATAAGAATTATAAGATATATGCTAAAAGATATATACCAAATATATATCAAACCGTATATAAACACAAATAAAGTATATACAATTAAATAATAATATAATTATTATATCTAAAAGTATGAATCTATTAATAAATTCAGATGTCGAGACTCCATCACTCGGATTACAATGCCCTTGATCTCAATGGAGACAATTACCTTGATTGGGCGATGAACACTTCAGCCGATTTGAAGTCTAAAGGACTCGGGAAGTGTATCAAATTTGGCAATGACACCCTTGCATGCGAAAGGCGTAGAGCTATTTTGATAATGAGAAAGCATCTCGTGGAGATCTAAAAGATGAGTGCAGCCACATCAACGATCCTTATGATCTCTGGTCAAGATTGAACACCATGTTCTTTGAGCCGTTGTTATATGAATCAGAAAAACAATGGAAAGCTCTGAGGTTCCAGGATTATGAATCTGTGGATGACTATCACTCTGCTCTTATGAGAATCACTTATAGTCTTAGACTATGTGGTGAAGTGATAACAAACAATGATTTGTTAAACAAAACTCGTGACACATTCCATTCAAAGGAAGTTTTGTTATCACATAAGGCTAAAGGTTTCACAACCTATTACGACCTTCTCTCATACCTTTTGGCCGATGAGCAAAAGAAGCAGAAAAGGAAAGACAACCTCAATAAACTTGACAAACTCATGATACATTCCGAGAACCTAGCATGTGAGGCGATATACGGCGATGCTGAAGAAGCTAAAAAATGAAAAATCGGGTGGACTCATATAGATGATTAGATAGGTCTATACATTGAATAGAGAATCAATGTAAGCCATGTCCAAGGTGTTATTATGGACTGGCCGGCTATTGTTTAAGCCTTTAGACATTCTGATTTTTTAAGCTTTATGTTTCGTTTTTTTTTTATTATTTCCTGTGGTGCTTTGTTTTAAACTTTATATTAGGAAATGAATAAGTTTTATTATTATTATTATTATTATTATTATTATTATACAAAGCACCTATTTATGAAAAAAATTCGAAATTTTTTTTCGAAAATTATTTAAAAACGAAAATAAAAATAATAAAGTTTATATTATAGAAAATATGATTCATACTTTATAAAGATGAGTACAAAAGATTAAAGAGTATAGTTGCCTAGTTAAAAGAACTATGGCCAAGGCAATGCCTAAAGGGCTAGAGAGATCCAAATGATCTATATTCACCCATGAGACCCATTGAATTATAAAGATTAAGTGTAAATGGTTTCCCCAAATGAAAAATAATGGGTAAGAAAGGAAAAAATAGGATTCCTACGAAAGATTTGAAATAAAAATCGCCCAGAACTATACTTATGTACTCTACTGATCTAAACTATGCTAAGGATCAGTATGTTAAGAGGCAAAAGAGTCATGGATACCCAAATTGGTATACCCACGAAATTACACTTAATGGCATGACTGGATTAGCCGTCCAGGTCTAAACATGATTGCTATTGCAAAAGCACCAGAGTTATCCCATAAGATCTCACGTTGTGTAACATGTACACAGGGGAAACTCATTAGGCTTTATTGTCCTAAGCATCACGGAAAATGAGTATGTTCATGAGGGGGAGTGAGGATTAAACCCAGGGATACATGACCATATAGCAAATTCGTGCAACATAGGTTGTAACCATGTCATAAAAAGCTTAGAGATTCAAGATCTCTTGGTGGTACACAATCCACGTCCAGCCTAATGCTTAGGTACATTATGAATTTACATGTACAATGCAATGTACGCATCAGGCCATATAAGTGAGCATAGATATTCCCATCTCAGAATGAATACGGGTCATAAAGCCAGACATATACCATCTTGAGATTTTATTAAACAAACCACCACAGACAAATGTGCCGTCTAAGATGGAACCTCTGAAGAGGATTGGGAATATATGTTGGATAAGTTTGTCTTTCTCCCACAAGTTTTAAAGAAACCTTGAGCCAAATATGGGTGATCAGATTGTGGCCAGATACACGGATTGAATAATTATGAATCCCACTATCCAACATCAAAAGGAGAAAGATATAAGCTGGATATGATAAGAAAAAGAGAATGGTATTGACCATCATTGTCTTGGCAAGATCTTCGGACCAGAGAATATGATTTAAGACGTCTAAAGAAAGAAAGATTATGCAAAGCTAGCTAAATTAGATGCCAGACACATAGACCCGAGAAAGAAAAGAAAAAGGTCATACCAGCTCAACACCAAATGAATTTGATGTCCTAGAAGAGACACAAACAAGTTGCTACAAAGTCTACTATAGATAGACCAATATGTTCCATAAGAAAAAGAACCTCGGAAAAGAGAAAAGGTGCATAAAATATGAAATCCGAGGTCAATAGGGAAACCAGACCAGATAGAGATAAGGCTGGCCAGCTGAAACATCTAAGGTACCAGACCATGTAGCTTGTGACGCCAAGCTGCGAGGTATTGAAGGTCCTAGATAAAAAGATCTCAAATTGATTGGATCATGTCTGAAGTACAATGGAACGCAGAAAGGGTATCGATACCAATGATATAAAAATGCGCAAGATAAGTAGCACTTGATCATAGAGATATAAGCGAGGATCATGAACCCACGAAAGAGTACTCATAAAATAAAAGAAACCGTGGGGTTGGAATATACATAAAGAGTGATGGGCGTATTGGCCATATAAACGCCATCAGATAAAAACCAGTGATGAATAAAAGAATCTTGTGAGAAAATCGTGAGATAGTAAAAGACATTCAAGCATAGCTTGATGACACAAGGATACTCACAGAGATTAAGGAACACTTTATAAGGAGATATACTCCAATGTGGTGGATGCTACTAAATTTGACAAAGTCTGGTCAATAAATTGACATATAAGTATGTAGTAAGTAGCATATGGTTCACTGGATGAATGGTTAAAAGAAAACAAGAAAGTGAGAAAAGAGATTCTCAAAGAACAGCATGTTCCTAAGCTGTTTATGGATTGAAATTATGCAGCTGCAAGTAATGTGAAAAACTAAGAAAATACTTAGTACAATCAGTCCATATGTTTATATAAAGATGTATGAAACCCTTGTGTTTATACTAAGCCAATTCTTGAATAGAATGAATGGTTCAAATGACTAAGTCATTGGTATGAGTGTTGGAATCAATACGACCAAACCTCATAATAAGCGGACGTATGGAGAGGCTAAGAAAGCCGTATGGTCCATACTAAAGTACATACCGACCAAGGCTAGGTCCGCTTACATTCTAAGTCCAATCATCCATGAGGGATGACTAGTATATTGGTCTAAAACGTGGTATAACATTATAGGTCCTAAGGTACAAAGTTAATGCACGAAATCTTCATCTTATTTCTCATATTCATAACACGTTATCACTTGTATGGCCTGATGCATGTTCAACTTATACATGTAATTCAATCTGTCTCCAAGCATTAGTTAGTGGCCTTTGTAGTAAAAGAAATTTGGCCAGCTGAGTCTACTACTATGATCATAGACCATGTCACACGGATTTGTAGTATGTTCATGGGTCAAGGTTTTGTCCTCACTCCCCCTCATGGATATACTATAATCACGTGGTGCTTGAGACTTTTATAGCCTAGTAAGTTTTCCTTTGTGTACATGTAACACAACGTGAGATACTATGGGGTAATTTTATGTGCTCTTTAACATTCTTTGCATCAAGTTTCAAGTCTGGATGGCTAATCCAGTCATGCCATTAAGTGTAATTTCGTGGGTATACCAATTTGGGTATCCATGGCTCTTTTCCTTCTTAACATACTGATCCTTAGCATAGTTTAGATCAATAGAGTACATAAGTATAGTCTAGACTACATTATTATGCGGTCTTGGGCGGTTTTATTTCAAATCTTTTGAAGGAACCCTTTTTTTTCCTTTCTTACCCATTGTTTCTCATTTGGGGAAACCATTTATACTTAATCTTTACAATTCAATGGGTCTCATGGGTGAATATAGATCATTTGGATCTCTCTAGCCCTTTAGGCATTGCCTTGGCCATAGTTCTTTTAACTAGGCAACTGTACTCTTTAATCTTTTGTACTCATCTTTATAAAGTATGAATCATATTTTCTATAATATAAGCTTTATTATTTTAATTTTCGTTTTTAAATAATTTTCGAAAAAAATTTTCGAAATTTTTTTTTCGAAATTTTTTTTTCGAAATTTTCATAAATAGGTGCTTTGTATTATAATAATAATAATAATAGTAATAATAAAATTTATTCATTTCATAATATAAAGTTTAAAACAAAGCACCACAGGAAATAATAAAAAAACGAAACATAAAGTTTTAAAAAAATCAGAATGTCTAAAGGCTTAAACAATAGCCGGCCAGTCCATAATAACACCTTGGACATGGCTTACATTGATTCTCTATTCAATGTATAGACCTATCTCATCATCTATATGACTCCACCCGATTTTTCTTTTCTTAGCTTCTTCAGCATCGCCGTATATCGCCTCACATGCTAGGTTCTCGGAATGTATCATGAGTTTGTCAAGTTTATTGAGGTTGTCTTTCCTTTTCTGCTTCTTTTGCTCATCCGCCAAAAGGTATGAGAGAAGGTCGTAATAGGTGGTGAAACCTTTAGCCTTATGTGATAACAAAACTTCCTTTGAATGGAATGTGTCACGAGTTTTGTTTAACAAATCATCGTTTGTTATCACTTCACCACATAGTCTAAGACTATAAGTGATTCTCATAAGAGCAGAGTGATAGTCATCCACAGATTCATAGTCCTGGAACCTCAGAGCTTTCCATTGTTTTTCTGATTCATATAACAATGGCTCAAAGAACATGGTGTTCAATCTTGACCAGAGATCATAAGGATCGTTGATGTGGCTGCACTCATCTTTTAGATCCTCCACGAGATGCTTTCTCATTATCAAAATAGCTCTACGCCTTTCGCATGCAAGGGTGGCATTGCCAAATTTGATACACTTCCCGAGTCCTTTAGACTTCAAATCGGCTGAAGTGTTCATCGCCCAATCAAGGTAATTGTCTCCATTGAGATCAAGGGCATTGTAATCCGAGTGATGGAGTCTCGACATCTGAATTTATTAATATATTCATACTTTTAGATATAATAATTATATTATTATTTATTTGTATATACTTTATTTGTGTTTATATATGGTTTGATATATATATATTTTTTGTAATATATAATATCTTTCTATATATATTTTTCTTTTGTATATATATATATATTTATATATATTTATATCTTACATTTCTTTTATATATATATATATCCTAACTCACAAACAAGTTCAATTAAGGATTAGGGTTTGTGGTTTTAGTGTTTGGCCTAAGTAGTTCCATATGACCATGATGCAAAAGTCTTAGTACATGATCTATTTGTTCATGATGTATTATGGTGCAACCATCCTATGTTCAAATGACTAACATATGGCTAAGAATAATAAAGATCTAAAGACACACATTCATTCAGAAGACTACACAGATCTTAGTCTAAGACCACACGATCACAAGGTTCATGATCACTAGGATGAGATGCAAAACAATCCTAAGTCGATTTCAAGGTCGACAAGGTTTAGACCTAGTTCCGGTTTCAAGGCCGGATAATAGTATCATGACTTAGGTTTTCATAATATAAATGCATCAAACAATTCTAGCACCTTAACTCTCATGAAATAATTAATCAAAATCAATCAATCATTTCTCCACCCGATTTTATTAATTGTGGTAATTAGGGTTTCAAGGCCCTTTAGATATTCAATTTAAATCTTTAAAGTATCAAGCAAGATTAAATTTAGGGTTTTCAAGGTCCTTATGATTCTCAAATCATTCCATCAAAACCGAATTGATCATTCAAAATTTTAAACCTCAAAAAAGATTTTATGAAAACCGGATTTAACAATTTGTTTACAAGGTTTTCAAGGCCTTTAAGGTTTAAGGTTTTCAAGGCCTTAATTCTTTCAATGCATGATAGTAAATTAAATCTATCAATCCTAACTTTAGAATAATAACATTAGATTACAAGTTCCAAGTTTAAAACAAATCAATCAAAAATCGGAAACACAAAACCTATGGTAAATAGGTTTACCGAATTAGGGTTTTGATTTTCTCTCTCTAGATTAACTAGGTTTACCGATTTAGGATTGATCTTATATCTTTATAGTAGTTAGTTTTAGGGATCAGAAACATAAGCCTAAAAGGATTAGGTTTAGGGATTTTTCGAAATTAGGGTTTTTGTAAACCCATAGCTAATAGGTTTTCGGAAAAATTAGGGTTCATGTATCCATCGGATAAAGCTATGTTCTTATGAGCTTATTTCAATCCGATTTCAACATAAAACTTTAGGGGTTTTGTTTCTAATCCTATATAAGGTATAAAGACATAGAAATAATGATATAAAGCCTTAAAACAAATAGATTAGGGCTCATATCAAATCGATTATCGATTTAGGGTTCTTAAGATCATTCGATATAAACATATACTTATTTTAGATCTTATTAGGTTTAGATTCATATAAGTTTCGATTATAAACAACTTAACAATCAGATCTAATGATATCAAAGTTTTAAAGTTCCATAGTTGTCTTATTCATATTCGAATGGGTTATGAACAATCAATCATAAACTATGAAAACAAATCGGTATGTATATAATTTTAGGGTTTATGCGATTTACCTCTAACTTCTTTGGATCTGAATGAACCTTACTTAGAGAGCAAATCACGAGCTACAAGTTGATGAATAACACCTTTAGAGAGATGCTATAAACCTCCTTTGATTCGTGATCCTTTGGGATTGAAAGTTGATGTCGATATTGGTGTTTAAATACACAAGAACTCCTTTGTGTTTGTTTGTTGAATCGTCAACTAGTTTCTTCATTGAAAATTTAATAAGATTTGTATTTATTTCAAAGATTACTTTTCTATGACAGTAAGTAGATTAGGGTTTAAGAAAACTTAGCTTTTGTGTGTTTCTTTTCGTGATTTAATAAGTTTTGATGTTGAGATCGAAACTGATCATGATCTGCAACAAACTTAGCTTTGATCCGCCTTAGAAAACAAGCCGTACAGGTCGCGTCGAAGATTTGATTGTTGATCTGTTTTCGGCAACAGCTTCCTCTTCTCAAGATCTTCAAATTGATATGTAGCTTGTTTTCTGGTTCCCCATGGTTAGGGAGATACGTCGGTTTGAAGTTACACCGAAACTTTAGGGTTTATTGATCTGCAACCAATTTAGATGTGTAGGTCAATCTAAACAAAGAAGCAATAGAGATCTATAGAAGAGATCAAGAGAACTTAGCTTTGAGTTATTCTTGCATATGAGATTGATGCTTGAACCTTCTTTAATCCGTGGGTATTGAGGTTGAAAGTTGAGCTTTCAAACTTGTGAATTCGCAACAAGCTTCTCTTTGTTGTTTTTTGAATCCGCTAAGGTTGTGCGGCTCGTACTGATTGTCTCCGTGAGGGCGCGTTACAAGTCGGAATGACAAACCGTTAACAACGATAGTTTCATCTTCTCCAGGGCTTCAATTTTATATATTACACGTCTTCTAACTCCTCGGGGTTTGAGAGATACACCTCTTTGAAGTTCGTGGAAGAATTAGGGTTTATGTTGACGAAGGTGAGAGAGAAGAAAGAGATAGATCGGTTTCTTGCTTAGAGGCTATCGTGCTGATAACGCGTTGTGGACAAGAGAAATAAGATGAAGATTTCGTGCATTAACTTAATCATAAAGTACAATGGGGGTTCCCTTTATATACAAGGGAATACAAGATATGGATAAGTACAAATATAGATAAGGATAAATACAAGTAGTAAACCATCCTTATCTAGGATTACATAGAGTAAACCTAAACCAAGTGGGTTTAGGATTTAGCCTAGACTAAACCTATTTACCATAGGTTTAGTAATCCCATCGCCTATGGGTTTACTCGTCGGTCCGGTCGGTCCGGTCGGTCCGGTCTGGTACAGAAAAGGTCAATTGCAAAATTAACATGTGCATTGACCAGAAGACTTCTCTAGAATTCTTCTCGTAGGAGAAAAATTATAGAGAAGTCTTCTTCACGAACAAATCTGAGAAAAAAATCAATTTTATATCTTGAACCCGTGAGATCACTTGTTTAGCTTCTCTAAACTCATAAAACTTCACCAAGAATGCTACCAACTCATTAATGACCAAAAATCATGAGTTTCAATGTCTCTATGAACCTTACAAAGTTTGAAATCAAAATCTTAAATTTTTGGATGAATTTTGAAAAAAAATGAAAGAGATGTGGTTTGTGTGGATAACAAATGAGAAAAGAAGAGAAAAATGATTTTTTGTGCATTAAGAGCTTCAAATTGGTTGTTCATGGTGGTTGGTGTATTGATGACAATGACAATATTGTAAATACTTGATTAAGATGAGGATGATAGAAAAACACTCATTTAAAAACAAAAGTAATGATATTTTCGTGAATAACTCGAACATCTAGAGTGAATAAGGCAAATGTAAATTCCAAAAATGATGAGTTAGTTTTGCATTTGACTTTTGTTTTATGTCATATTTGCAAAACACCCTAAATAATATAATAATAGAAATATAAAATATTTTTCAAATTTCAAAATATTATTTTATCTATTTTATAATCATGCATATTTTATTACTAAACTAGATTTTCAAAATCCTAATTTTTAAAAATTATAAACCTTTAACCATAAAACCATTTTTTTCTTTTGATATTTAATATTTTAGAAATTTTGTTTGTTTATTTTTTTGATGATTATAAAACTATATATCAATTTTTAGAAAATTTATATGAATTAATTTAATTATCTTAAACTAAATAATTACATAAAATTTATCCAAAATTATAATTTTAAATATATATATTTTCTTAAATAATTAAAAATAAATAAAAATGTTAATTTTATCTTAATTTTATGTTTGAATAATTAAAATATAAATTAAAATATTACTATAAAAATAATAAAATCTAGAATATTAGCAAAATTTTATTTCTAAATATAATTAAAATTTAAAAAATTATTGCTGCACATTGTTCAGAAAAAACCTAGTTTATATTAATCAAAAAGATTTTCTTTTATCGTTAAGAAGGAGAAAATGTCATGCCCAATAAGCATTAAAAGAATTTCGTGGATCAATTTTACCAACCAATTTTCCCTTTATATTTTTCTCTCATATTTGAAAGCGGAAAATAACATGCATTTGCTTATGAAAGATTTCATGTATTGTGATGTTGCATCATGTTTCTTTTTGTATCTTGAGCATAACACCGTCTTGCTTTGTGAGTCAGATGTAATGGCATGAGCCATCAGACAAATTTGAAAATATCATACTGGTTTAAAGGTAGACTGGCATCGAGTATAGTGGGAAAAATGCATGGACCAAAGAACCGATTTGCCAATTTACCTCATGGATAAAGTGCAGTTGTGTTATGAGAAGTGTAATGGACACACAAACATAGTGCAGTTGTGTTTTAGCAAAAAAAAAAAAAACATAGTGCAGTTGTGTTATGAGAAGTGTAAATGGACACACAAACATGCCTTAGTTGACATGTGTTTGACATTGATAATGATCACGTAAATCTGTGGCCTAGACTGTATCAATAGGGGAACTGCTCATGCTTCCGACTACTTTTGTTGGCTGCAATATTATTTTGACAAGTGTCTTGTGGCAGATGGATTTTACCATTGTGGTGGGACATCCAAGGGTTCAAATTTGACTAGTTAAT
>CAJHQP010007439.1:0-32248 GCA_905132765.1 Moricandia arvensis | reverse complement strand
TGTGCCTCTTCGCGAGCCTGATACACTCGTGGGCCTCGAGTTTTTTCGTCTGGCTCTCGACATTAAGGCGTGCAAGAAGCATAGACTTAGGTTGATTAATAATGTTTCCTATTATGATTAAGGATTAATTGTTATCCTAATCATAAAAGTTGTATACCATATTATGCTAGTATAAATAGATAGCTTAGTGCTTAGGTTTAGGTAAGAAAAACATAAGTTCTCTCTTGTGGTTTTTGAACACGAGTGATTATAGCAAGCTTCAATAACGACCAACATCGATTCATCTACATATACTAATATTAATATAAGTATAAATTTAAATATATTAGTTTCACGACAATATATTTCCAAAATTTAACACAAACTACAATTTATAACACAATCATAATATTTTACATCAAAATAAAGTTTGCATAAACTGAAATATTACATCAATAAATATAGTCTCTTACAATACTAATATTCAAGTAATCCATAAGCTGAAATATTACACATTGAAATGCTTTGAATGAGTATATATGGGAGCATTACGGAAGCAATCGTATTGATAAGTGCTGTATTTCATATATATATATGTAATGTTGAATTGTTTGTGTTTATTATTATATGTAATTTTATGTTTTCTATCTTTTATATAATAATTTGATGTTACATTTAAATCTGGTTTACTAATTATGTCAATATTATATATTAATGTGTTGCCTTATTGTTTATTTATAAATTTAATGAATTACAATTAACTATTAGTAAATTGGACTAAAATGTAAGATATAAGTTTAAGAGAGAAAAATTTAGAGGATCACCGTTGCAGAGAACACTCCCTCTATCCCTTTATATTTGAGGGTGGACCCGATAAAATGAGGAGCTTGTTGGAGATGCTCTAGTAACAAAATGGAATATGCTTATGTGTCAGCATATTAGTCATTCTCACATCCCTATTATAGAAACACTTTTATTACTAGATTATTACATAAATATGTCATTCGACATCCCATCACTTGTATCATTTATTGATAATATATATATACTATCACAGAAACTATACATTCGTACACTCATTGTATAAAAGTTCGTACACTCACTACATTTTCAAAATACAAACGAATAGTGAAGTTCAATCTCTTCTTTAAAAACATATATAAACGTTATTTTGATCCCTTATAGTAATTACTTGGTACAAGAAAAAACCTTTCTATCATCCCATATTTTTCGAATTGTTCGCTTTAACAAAAAATTTGGACTATGATATATTTTATGTTTTTACTTTTGATTATGATATACTTTAGTTTTATTATTTGTTTATACTTTTAATTATATCTGTTTAGAATTTTGATTATATAGCATATAATCTAACTATAGCAAACACATTAAAAAAACTATACAAAACTTAAGGTTAACAAAGTAATGTATTTTAAATACCTTAATATAAACTCGGCGTTAAATCAACATATTCACTGAATACTATTAAATTACAGAATATAACGGTAAGAATCTCATTGACTATAAGAACTAACAAAATCGGTTTATATTCGTTACAACCACAAACAATTAAAATATCTACCGAATATGGAGACTACCAAATCCACATAGGTTTTTATATCCTAAATTAACTTCAGGAAGAATTTTGGTGATAAAAATATCACTGATTATATGTACTAACAAATCTCATTGTATTCCAGCATTATATGGTGACAATACTATAATCTACTGATAGAAAATATATGAACTAAAATATCTATAATTATTCATATAGAAATCCATGAATAACAAGTTTTTTAATGGTACCAAATCAATGTTAACAATTAATTAGATAATCATAACCATTTCAACAAATAAATATTGTTCCTACAATATCAATACTAATAAAATCTAAGCAAATTTTGGACCCAACTTGATTTTAGATAGAATTTTTTTTAAAAAAATTGTACACTATAATATTTCCAAATTTTTAAAAGTGTATCTACCTATATTAATTATCTATCAAAATATCCTAATAATTTTAATATCTATCTCTAATTTGTATATAAATCATATATCATTTGGTAAAACTAATATAAAAGTATATTACAAGAAAATATATATAACAAATATGTTTTAATCAATGTATTAAAACTCTACCCAAATATTAACCAGATATTTTTACTTACTTGGGCTATTGAGTAATTTTCATATATAATAATATCTCTCAATATTAAAAAATACAAAAAATGTTTAAACCATATAGTAAAGTTTTTTTTTTCATTTCACATAAAATATAAAAATATAATTTAAACAATTTTTTAACAAAGTTGGAGTTACGACATATGATAAAAATAAAATACGATTAACATCAATTAGTATTTAAATATTCAATGCAAAATTGAAATTAAATTTTAAAACAACAATTTTAATCAAATTAGATCAGATTACATATCGGTTCAACTGGTGAGCCTCAGTCCTATCAAACTTTTGTGTGTGTTTATTGGGTTTTAAATAGTGGATATTTATTGAAACCAAAGCTGGTATTACATATAGGATCACCGGGTGTACCGGTTCATCTGCAGGTATGAGTCAGGTTTAAAAGCGCTGATTTAATTGCAAAAATATTTCAAATAGATAAAAATCTTACAAATTAACAAAAATTTGTTACATTATTAATAAAAAAATCATCTTCAAATATCCATGTTTTCACCAAAACCTAATCCCCTTTCACTTATTTTTTCATCCATATTTTTAAAGTTAAAACACATGAGTATTGTTTGTTTTTAAAAAATTGTTACTGGCCATAAAAATGAAAACGAGATAAGCTTTCGACCACTTAGTATTGGGCCTAAATCAGTTATCTTGCTATTTACAAAAATTAGAAAAATATGTTTTCAACTCAAATTGTCAAAATAGTAAAACTTTTCCAGTGTGGAAAATGTAATACAACGTTATAATATACATAATCACAAGTATGTAATTTAAATATTTATATAGCTAATTATAATAAACACAATGTAATTAAATTATAATGTACATAATCACAACTTTGTAATATAAACCTTTTTATAATTATATCATTCTGTACAGGGTGCGGGTCACTACTTAGTAACTATATTAATGATAAACAGACATGTTAATAATTTGTTAACAAAAAAATTACTTCTACGTTTTCAAAACGCGAGTCAAAATCTATTTCTGTTTAAAATGCAAACAAACGACCGGTAAATGTATAAAATGAAGAAAAATAATCAGTGATTGCGTGTTGAATCACAACCACTATTCGTGTAATCGTGTGATGACTCTTCATAATATATGTGAACGTGTTTTAAACCATTTATATATAAATGTTTCTCTTAAATATATTTTAGATATGAAAAGATCTAGTATTAAAAAATATTTGAGCTATGTTTAGTATTAAACCATTTAGTATAAGAGCAAATCTCTCAAATAGTCATATTTCAAGTTTTTTTTGTCATAAAATAGTCTTTAAAAAAGGTAAAAAATAACAATTTTTATTTAAAAATTTATATTTTTTAAATTTAAACTTCGTCTCCAAAGCTTCATTTATAACTCTAAACCCTAAATCTAAATTAGTTAACCCAATGACATAATTATATATATATTATATATATATATATACCACCCTTAAATAAAACTTATTTTGGTCATTTTTCTCTTTAAAAGTTATTTTTGTAACAAAAACATTTTTATAGCTATCATAGGATATTTCTCTTAGTATAATTTTAGTTATCTTTCCAAATTTTGATGAACTTTTCAAAAGCTTACAACTATGTGATATTTTGCCGTACGTTAGCATGCGTTCTATATTGTGATCACTTTTCCGGTAAATTTGGTTGGCTTACAGAAAGATAGAGATAATCGAGAAGCATAGTCCTGTATGATCAGGGGTCCTCGGCAAGGAATTATGCTTAATGTAAAATAGAGAAGTTGTAGAATAAAAACAATGAGTTTTGTCTCTTCATATTCTAAGAGTGTAGAATTCAGCAAACAAAACCAGATATTGAGAGCCTGATTTTCTTGCTTTTAATCTCTCTTTAATTTTCTTGTTTTCTATCTTGGCTTGGAAATAAAAATCAAACTAGATGCTTAGAAGTGTTTAATAACCAAAAACAAATCTTAGGATGGGAGCCAAGTTAGAGAAACTTAGCAGCAACGTACTGTTCTCAATCCTCCCTATAAATAAGGAACTTGAATATCCAAACTAAGCACCTCAAGAAATCCTCAGCCTCACACCTCGAACACATCAATGGCCTCCATGGACGCTATTAACCGCCCGATACCAACTCCAGACCATGACACGACAGTAGTTGTTGTTGTCTTTGTCTCTCTAGGTTGCGTTATGTTCTTGGCGTTTCTAGCGTTTGTCATTTGTTTCATGATCAAGAAGAAATGCAAAAAGAACAATGATAAAAGTGAGATAGTTCGTGTGGATGAGCACTATAAGATGAACGAAGCTATAGTCGAGGGACCTCATGGACCAGAGGCAGTGGTACTATCTGTTGAGGATGATGTTCATATTGAAGATTTAGTGGGGAGAAAAAGTGGGAAAGACGGTGTAGTTGGATCTTCCGGTTCGTAAATATGCCTTCACTCATAATATTTCCACTATACATTTATAATTAATTGTCTCTGTATGAATATGTATCATTCGTTTGGTAAAATAAAAGGCGTCCGAGATATTCATATATATTTCTTGGAAGATGTAATAAGTAAAACTTCCTAGGTGATATTATAGACCAGTTGTATATATGTGGGGTTTAAATTTCTTTGAGACTGAAATATTATTGTACATCCTGATTTCTGTTATATGATTAAACACTTAATAGAATTAAATTGACTACCTATGTCATCAGAATGCAATTACATTTTCGGTCACACATTCATTTAGAACTCTAAAGTTAAGATGATATATAGGGAAGTGATTCGCAATACCGTTTGAGTGAGGTCAAAGCATGGTGAAAGGTCATGTGGTGATTGCAAGGTCAATAAACAAGACTTTTGAGCCTTCAAAAATTAATGCACTGCCTATCGCCACGGAAAGGAGCACATGGGCCGAGTGAATGAGAACAAGAAGCCTATTAGCCGTGGGCCGTTGGGGTGTTACAAGTGCTATTAGAGCCGAACCCAGAAGAGTGTGGAGTCAAGTGAGGGCTTACACTAATATGGGTAACGAGCTTGGGTACAACGAGGATGTTGCATTCTGTGAAAGTGGGTGAATTGTAACATCCCGGTTTGTGATATATATGGAAATTCTTAAAAGAATTGATTTGGCTACATATGTCACTAAAATGCACTTACGTTTTAGGGCACACATTCGTTCAGAACTACAGAGTTAAGTGTGCTTGAGCTGGAGTAGTGAAAGGATGGGTGACCTACCGGGAAGTCATTTGCGGTATCGTGTGACTGAGGCCAAAGCATGGGAAAAAGTCATGTAGAAATTGCAGGGTCAGAAAACAAGACTTTTGAACCTCTGAAAAATTAATGCACCGTCCGTCGCACGGAATGGGCCCACATACTGAGTGAGGGGGCGTGGGAGGTCTATTAGCCGTGGGTGGTCGAGGCACTACAAGTTGTATCCGAGTTGAACCCAAACGAGTGTGGAATCCTATGAGGACTCACACAAACATGGGTAATGATCTTGGGGCGCTAAGAGTTGCATTATGTGAGAGGGTGTTAGTTGTAACATCCCGGTTCATGGTACATGAAAGGTTTAAGAGAATTGATTTGGCTACCTATGTCATCAAAGTGCACATACCTTTTCGGTAACACATCCATTTACAACCCCCAAAATTAAGTGTGCTTGGGCTAAAGTAATGAAAGGATGGGTGACCTAACATGAAGTGATTTTCGACACAATGTGAGTGAGGTCAAAACACTGGGAAAGATAATGTAATGATAGCTGAAGCAGTAAAAAGACTTTGAGCCTCTGAAAAATTAAAGATCCCCCTCGCAAGGAATGGGGCCCACATACTGAGTGAGCGGGCGTGGGGAGGCCTATTAGCCGTAGGCGGTCGGGGTGTTAGAAATGGTATCAATCTTTGTGTTTGAAACCCATTTTTTCTGACCCTCCTCCTCCTCCTCCTCCTCATGTGCTTATGGTTCGTCGTTCGTCAAAACGCCGTCGGGCTTCAAAGTTTTTCCAGAGCCAAGGAGTCGATTGGGGCAAGTTCAAGCGACATGGAGAGAGAGAGAGAGAGAGAGAGAGAGAGAGAGAGAGAGAGAGAGAGAGAGAGAGAGAGAGAGAGAGAGAGAGAGAGAGAGACAGAGAGAGAGATAGTGGAGGTTTCGGACTTAGAGACCACTCGTAGGACCGTCGGGATGACCGGTTCTCCAGTGTCGGAAGATGGTCCTCATTGCCTAGCGCATAGCATCTATGAGTTCTTGATCTTGATTTTTTGAGTGATTTTCCTCTGCCTCATGGGTTAATTGTGGTGAACTCGGCTCTTCTAGGAAGAGGTCTAAAGAGGCAAAGCCAGCTCGGCTAGGACCGGGGGAGTATGCTATATCTTTTGAAGCTCATGCTTATGTTTTTTCTCTGGAATTACATTTCATCTTATGCTCGACTCTGTCGAAAGTACTATCTGGCCAGTGACCCTGTATTTTCAGAGGAAGAGATGTACTCTGAGCATGACACTTATGAAGGTGTCTGTAATTCAAATGTCTTTGTACGTCTCTCTATATTGTTGCTCTTCTTTTACTTTGAATTTTGATGGTAATTTTTTCATGTGCACCTTATGAGCGAAGTGAATGACCTTGCGTTCGATTGCAAACAGCAGATTCATGCCTCCTTTGAAAAGGTTATCAAGGTCGAGGACAAAGCCTCTCTAAGTCTTGAAGAAATGAAGGCCAAGCAGCTCAGGAATAAGGAGGCTTTGGAGCATATCACCGTTCTGGATGCCGAGGTAACAGCCTTGAAGGAAGAGGTCAGGGGGCTCGAGAGCCTGGGATCTTTCTATGATTTTGTGGAGGAGCTGCATGGTTTAGCTCATCAGGCCAGAGTGGCTGCTGAAAAACAGAATGCTGATCTCCAAATAAAACCCAAAGATTCTATTGAAAAGACCCGTGAAGTCGAGGCACGCATGGACCTGTCGGTGAAGGATCGTGAGGAGGAAGTTTGTAGCATGAATTTCCTAAGATCGGAAGACGTATGAAAGCCAAGCTATCTACTCTTTGTGCTGTCGATGTAGAGTTTGCAGCTCATTTTTAGAGGACTGGACAAGATTTTGGTTATTTGAAGGATGTCCAAGAAAATGCTCTTCTGGTTTCAGCGTTGACCAGTTGCATTAATCTTATTAAGGATCTTACGCAGCATGGTTACTCTTGGTTAGATAAAGAGCAAGCGAAGCTTGGAACAGTCTCTGGTAAATTTCAAAGCCGAACTTAATGAAATGGAGGTGATAAGGCCCGATCTAGAAAGGGATCTCAGGGTTGTTCTTATTCCTGAGAATGTTCCATTGACTAGTAGTTTGATCGCTCCTCCTGTTACGGACAATGGTCACGAGGGCTGACTTTTTGTTTCCCTTTTGTTTTATTTCTGGATATTTGAAGTGCCCGAGAGGGTTTCATCCGAACAAGTGCCTGAAAAGGATTTTACTGTAACGCCCTGACCGCCCACGACTAATGGGCCTCCCATGCCCACTTTTCTGAGACTGTGGGCCTCATTCCGTACGATGGACGATGCGTTTAAATTTTTTAAAGGCTCAAAAGTTATGTTTTACAGATGACCTTTTCCCGTGCTCTGGCCTCACTCGCACGATATTGCAAATCACTTCCCGGTAGGTAACCCTATCCTTCTACTAATCCAAGCGTAAGCACACTTAACTCTAGAGTTCTAAATAGATGTGTGACGAAGAAGGTAGCGCACTTTGGTGAGATAGGTATTCAAATCAATTCTCTTAAGCCTTTCCAAATAGACAGGAAATCAGGATGTTAAAATACACCTCCACTCGCAGAGCACAACATCTCCATCGTTCACTATGACATGTCTCAAGACGCCTCTCGAGTCAGAACCGATATGGCTAACCAGCTCTGATACCACTTGTGACGCCCTGACCGGCCACAAAAAAATGGGCCTCCCACGTCCCGCTCTCTCGTCCTGTGGTCCCCATTCCGTATGATGGGGGTGTGTTTAATTTTCAAAGGCTCGGAAGTCATGTTTACAGACCCTGCAATTAGGACATGAACTTTTCACCTGCTTTGGGCCTCACTCGAACGATATTGCGAATTAATTTCCGATAGCTCACTCTTCATTCCACTTCTCCAACATAGGTATGTTTAACTCTAGAGTTCTAAACGGATGTGTGACAGAAATGTAAGTGCACTTTGATGACATAGGTAGTCACATCAATTCTCTTAAGCCTTTCCAAATATACCAGAAATCGGAGTGTTTACATTTACCTTAATAATTTCGCTTCCCATAGTAGTTTCTATTTTAGTGTCACTTATGATTTTGAGATCGTATTTGCAAGACCTTTGTTATTGTGTTACAAGAGGCACCAAATGTAGGAAGGCCTGAATTACTTCTGGTCTATAATAAGTGTAAATTAGATTCAGCTTATCATGCATCAAAATTGGTTTTAGGTGTGAGCGATTCAACTTATACTTTGCCACTTGAGCATTATTTTGGATGCTGGTAGTTTTTGTATTTCTCAAGTGTTTGCGTGGTAGCCAAATTTTTTGTTCAAATAGGCATGCTTAAGCTTACGCAGGGCACAGTGAATGATCTCAAAAAAGGCTTTTCAAAAGCATGGGTCTTGTTTCACCAAGGCACCTATGAGAGATGCACAAAGAGACCGGACTACCTGGCCAGGGCGTCGATATAAGAGCGAGTGACTCTACCAAATGGCTTTATAAAATTATAAAATCTTGTGAAAGCTAGGGGAATTTTCAGTATTTATATTAAGAATCCACAATGAAATATAAGTTAGGAGCTCGTATTTAATTAGAGATAGGGAGCTTGTGTTATGAATTTGGAGCTTAAAGAGCTTGTATAAAATTGGAGCTAGGAAGCTCGTAAAGAGTTTGATGAAAAAATGGTATTTCATTTTTTTAATATTTGTACCTAAAATGGTTGCATACGTATCCAAAATGAGATCAAGCCTTGCCATATTTCACTTTTATTAGAATATAAGGTTCATGGAACCGTTTTTTAAAGCTCTTCGAACTCCTACTAACCCTTTTTGTCCTCCTCGACTTTTGGTTGTTTAGCTGCTTGTTCAGGCTCTGGTTGTGGTCGGCTAGGTAGTCTAAGCAGACGTTCATGATGTGGCATACACTTTTTACCTTTGATTTCCGTATATCGTAGTTACGCCTCCAACTGTTGGAAATTTGATGAACTGGTGGTAGGTTTATGGGACAGCTCTAATTCATGTACCAAGGCATTTCAAGGATACTTTTATACATTCAGGGGAAGCGATAATTGTGAACTTAGTATTCAGCATTAATACTTCGACGTAGGTTGGTAATCTTATGGTTTCAAAAGAACTTCGTGTGGCACCGTTGAAATCGGTTAGGGCCTGCCTAGATGGTTTCATTTATTGGTTGATTAGTTTCAACTTGTCCAGTTTCTTTATAGATCACATTTACCGAGCTTCCAATATCTACTAACAACCTGGTTATCTCATAGTCCACCAGATTAATTCTATCACCAGTGTGTCGTTATGTGGCCAATATAAGTTTTGATGTTTCTTTGTTCTCGAATTTATGAATGTGTTATCTTCAACCATCTCCCTAGATTTTGTGGATATAGAATTTACTTTCCTGCTGTAACCTTTGAGTGCTCTTACAGAATCATCGTAGAAGGGGTTTCCTCCTATTATCACGTAAACTCTTTTCTTGAGGTTGGTGGTCCTGGTGCGTTTGAGCTCTTGTTTCCCAATCTATCTTAATGATATGTTTTTGGCTTCTTTTAATTTTGAAATAGCTTCTTAGAATTTTGCAATCCTTATTTATGAAATTTGGAGAAAAGATAGCTTTGAAAAGCGTGACAATCTTGAATTTATGTCATTCTCTGTTGTGTTAATCACACTTTTATCTGGAATTATCTATTTGTTCTCTTTTCTGTTCAATGTGCTTGACCTCGATTGGCTTGACCATGGTCTTCAAGTTTCCTTCTCCTCTTTATCGTCAGATTTATCTTCTTCTCTAATTTTGAAAGATCAATCTCTGGGATTTCCGTCTCTCCTTGGTCCACATCTCCTCTATCAGTCAAAATTATCTTCATGCGTCCTATATTTGGGTTCTTAGATCAATGCATGTTTTTTCGGCAAGAGATTTCTTCTCTTCTTCCATTTCCATGTACCTCAAATCTCGGTGGAGATTGTCCTCCAAGGTGGCAGGCTTGTTGAGCATGAAGTTCTTCAGGGAAGCATGATTCAGGCATACGACATTTTGTAACACATATATCCATGTACTTTCACTCAGAAGGATGTTGAAGACCAATGTCTTGAATATGCCGATGACAGTCGTGCGAGCATATCATTATGTTCTGCTGAGAGCATGGTCGCACGAGGTTGGTGATCTGGAAAGGCTCCTTATCGTATGAACATAGAGTCAGTGTTTCATGAACTACAGTTGAGAGTAGAGTTGGAAAATTCTTGATGGTGTGGCGTATCCACGCTGAGCAGAACCACATTAGACATAGCTGCCTGCGACAATTCTCAACGAACGTTGGTAGTAACGCCTATCGTCATGTTCTCTGTCTATTGAGCGAGTTCTCCCCTTGGCGAAAACAAAATGTTGCTAATGTGAGCGCTCGGGATTGGTTTTCTTCATAGAGTGAGGATCTTTGACGTCTTTGAGTGTTTCGTATGGTGGAATGCTAGCGATGCTGAACCGTGAATGTGTTCGCTCATGTGATCTCTCTTGATGACTATCTACTTCAAGAGCTGAGGCTCTAGCTGTTGCGGATCGTACCATTATGAGCTCAGCCTTCGGTCTGTGCTAAGCTTTGACTCATCCATAGTATGACTCATCTGCATTTCTGCGCATTATTGCTTATTTGTCAGAGATCAATCTATGATTTTTTTGACCGTTGGCCTCTGATGAGGACGTGTTCATCGACAAAAGCTGACATATTACTGGAGTCCTTGTGATGGGCGCACATAATGTCGCTGATCCGATCTGTTCTGTCTTCCGCATGGGTTTGATGCGAATGGCTCTCAGATATTGTAAGGCTTGCTGCCCATGCAGTATCTCTGCTGACCTGCATCGATCCTAAGCACTATGGATTTAAAACGTTTAGTAATTTATTACAGGTACTTGGGCATACAAAATGGGTGTTCTATATCGCATGGGGACTATGTCACATATCTCGGAGATGGTGATATGGGGAAATGGATGGGAAGCTGATGTCGGTAAAGCCCAAAAACTTCTGAAGCAATCAGTTTGTGTTGAGTGATTACAGTTCCCGAGTTCATCTCCTTGCTAGCTGGACGTCTAGTTGGTTTGCACGACCATCTAGGTCAGTTTCGACCCTGGTTCAATCCGTGTTGGGAGATTGTATGCTTCAAGTTGCTCCGCATCTTGCCAGTGAACGAATCCTGCTGCAGCATTGTAGATATGTGTGTTGATAACACAGTCGTGTATCCTGACGAGGGAAGTATTTTTACTGAATCTTCCTTCTTCTAGCTCAAAATATTGGATTCTAAATAGTCTCGCTCACGCATTCCACGAAATAGGGACACACTTATAAGGCTGTGTCTATGAAGTAATCTAAAGAAGAACGACCTGAGACAACATATAACATGGAGAGTGTATGTTTATTGATGATAAGATCTGAAATACGTGGCCAGTTGAATACAAATGGACCGGGTGTGCTAGACGCAATGAGAATCATGAGTGTATTGGATAGTATAATTCAGTCTATGAAAAGATGCATTTAGATCCTGTTTCTTGGCTTGTTCTCCTCACTTAAGTTGGTCTCAGAGCGCGGATCTCATAACGGCGTGGCGTGATGCTCCAAAGATGGATCCAGACATTTTATGTGGTCTTTAATCTCGATTCTTTTGATATTATTTCTTTGACTGTCGCTGAGCTGATATATGAGACTCACTTCACAACTCGAGGTGGGCCTTGACCTTCTTTGGGGTTGATATATTTCATGCTTGGACCCTTAGGCGGCATACTTGATGATCTCGGGTATCCGTTACATTTGCACTAAGCATCTCTGATCGTGTCTTGAGGGTCATGAACCTAGACTTGAACAATACTCCTGTGTTTGTCTTGCTTCTGTTTCCCCTTCTGTTCTCGTTTCTCGACTTAGTTCTTTGGATTCTTCAGGCTTCGTGAATAATTATATACAATTAATTGAGTAATAGGCTTGATTACTCCAAACAAAAGCATGGAGAGCATGAGATTTAAAGTGTTATGAGTCGTTGAAAATAGAAGCTTAGATAGAAAGAAGAAATAATTATTTTTGTAGACGGAACAAAGAAGAGTAAAGTATTTATATAGAACAAGGTTGACAGAGCGAAGAGGAGAAAAATTAAATAAGATCTAAGTTGTTGGATTGAAACAATAATATGGCTACTTAACGACAATCCTTGAAATAATGATTAGCAAAAAAAATTTAACTTAATGCTAGGGATAAATAATTAGGAAGAGACATTTACTCCTGCGTCCGAGCAGGAAATCGACCTTCTCTGATTCCTGACTGAGGGGAAATCTAGCTCAAATCCGGTTGCATCCCTGCCGCCTCTGGCGTTAAAGTGGAAGATTTCTACTAAAGGGAATTCTTCCATATTTTCTGAATATGGAAGTCCTTTAACATAATTTGTCGACTAAGGAACAACTTATATAAGGAGACCCAACCCTAAGAACAAGGGATCGACCATCTATCACATAAATATAGAGATAAGAGGTCTAAAACTAGGTGTTGTAAACCACCAATAAGTTGTAGTCGCTTACTCTAAAGATAAATAATACGACACCTTTGCATCTCTTTCCTTCTTTGTTTCTTGCTTATAGACGCTTATGCAGTACCACAAACGCACCTTCATAAATTTACACACTAAAGTTTTTGTGTTATGAAGGAGGGGAGTAACCAGACGGCATGACGATGAAGCAAAGTGAGCAAACAAAGCAGCCTCCGGCCACCCCGGCGAAACTGAGTGTGGGTAGTTCAATGACTCTTCTCAAATCATGTGAAACTAGAACAAGACTACTCGGATGCTCCAGTTCAAAACAGATTAGTCCATTAGTCTCTTCATTATCAATATCAAACATAAAATCAGATTTTGGAGAAAGAAGATCACATTCATCCTCACAATGATCAAACTTTCCAACAGCTCTTCATCATTCATCAAATATGGGTAAGAATCAGAAAAAATCTTTAGCTCTTCAAGGTTGTTTTCATATTTACCTTTGGGTTCTTCACTGATGATTATTGATGGTTCAGCTACTGGTGCAGGTGGTGGTTTTGCTCTTCTTTTGGATCTGGCTGACGTCCCTTGAGTGCTTTCATCATCTCCTTTCGAAGTTGTCACAATTTGGACTTCAAACTAGCTGAAAAGCCTCTGTGATCAGATTCATGTCTAGATTATTTGACTGCTTCCCTGCATCTTTGTTTGGCATCTCCTGTGGTTTCCTTGGGGTTAACCTTTCCTGCACAGTAACAAACTCATCAAGAGTATTCAACAAATTTTGAGATGGAGATTTAGAGATAGCATGTTGTTTGGATTTCTCGTTGCTACTCCTCCTTTGAAGATCGATCATCTTATCCTGAAAATTCTCAACCCAAAGGTTAACAAATAAGAATAATCCTCAGACTCTTAAGTGTTTATCCTCACCCACACACGTGTTTCTCTCAGAAATTTAGTGGTCACACAAGAGTCTCCTCTCAAAGTTCTAAGAGAACAAATCAATAACCCAATGGCTTCTCCAGGCAAACAAGGGATGAAACACAAGAGAGAAAGATAAGAGAATTGGTTTTGAAATCCGTATTAGCCACTCCAAGGCTGGATTTCTCCTCAGCCAGCATGATTTCTCTTCCACCACCTAGCCAAATAAATCAAACTTTCTATTTCTATTTTTTTTTTTGATAGATCTTTTTCTATTTCTTTTTCTTTTATATAGAAATGGCCTAGGTAAGATAGTGGCCAGGATATGGGCCAATACATGTCCCCTTGAGGTCTGGTCGAAATCCATCTTTTCCCTTAGCCAATATTTGATTGGTTTCTCCATTTGGCCCAAACAAGTCTTTTTTGAATCTTTTTGAAAACCACCAAGCCCAAGGATTTCTTGGATATTTAGAACATGAATAATAACCTTTGGCATGATTGAATTGGTCGTTGGTTCATCAGAAAGAAGGTTAGCCATTTTCAGCTTCTCGGGTGGTTGAACCAACACGGAAGATCGAACCTGCTTGCTCAGCTTGTCCAAGTGAGTGTCAGTCCTACTCACCTCGTCGAGGATAGTGTCAGTCCAGCTCAATTGAGTATTCAAATCATCCAAGATAGTGTCAGTCCATCTCAATTAAGTATTCAGCTCATCCAGCTCAGATATGTAAGTGTCACTTTAATTCAGCTCGACCAGCTTGCCTAAGTAAGTATCACTTCACCCCAATTGAATTCTGGCTCAACCAACAATCTTAGTTTGTCAATTCGGTCGATGACCATACCCTGTGGGTCGATCAGTTCCATTGTCAGGTCGTGGTTGTTGCCTAAACTCCATTCTGAACGTCTGTGGATCGATACGATAGACAACACAATTAGTACGATCGGGTGGGGCGACACGGTTGGTACGATTGGCAAGATCTGATGGAAAAATCTCGGTTGACATAATCACCACCTTGGGCCGGGTCTATTATCCGAAAGGTTGATGCTCGATCTGAGGCGCATCAAATGCTCTCCTCCCGAATGGTTGCGTGTCGAGCTTTGTGTGTTTCCACCATGCGAGTCTGGTTTCTTCACCGTTGATACATTTGATAAGGACTTTATTTTCGGTCCAACGGTGAAGATTCCCATCCATGAAGATGTAATGGGTACTGCGTGCTTTTAGTCGTTGTGTGGCCCATTTCTCGGTGGCCAGTTTGCCATCCATGAGGTAGTTCAATGAACTCCGTTCTCCGATCCGAGATTGGTTATTTGGTTTGCTCTGTGGTGAAATCATGTTCCATGTATGTCGCGTTGGTGGTAGGAGCCACGAGGAGGTTTCTATCAGTAGGTAAGTCGATGCTTGGTTTCTCAATTCTGTGTACGAGGATTGTTCGTTTAACATGGTTGCGTCGCTTACTCCCTAATGCTGTGAGGGAGTTGGCACATTGTTTTCTCCCTGGGGGAATTTTTTGAGCTCGAAGAACTCAAAGTCCCTGGCGAGGTCTTGGACGAGCTTAAGGTACGTGTCCATCCGCTCATTTCGAGCATCGTAGTTGCCCTTGAATTGGCTTGCAACTAGTTGTGAGTTGCAGTATGCGCTAAGGTCGTCTTGACTTGACAACTTTTTCTTATCGATGTCCCGCAATGAGTGATTTGTATTATGCTTCATTATTAGATTCTAGGAAGCCATATCTGAATGATTGTATGATTAGTTCCCCGGCATTGGCAATTGTAGTTGGACTCCCACACCTGAACCTTTTGTTGTAGAAGAGCCGTCCACGTGCAGGATCTAGTTTTGGTTTGGCAAATGAGATCATGCTCGAGTTTTCAGAGCGAGTTTGATCAGGAAGTTGGCTTAAACCTTAGAGACTTGGATGCCATCCGATTCTTGTAGGTTATGTCATGCTCACTTAGCTCGATCGCCCACTTCGAAAGTCGTCCTGATTGATTGGTGTTATGCATCATTATTCGAAGGGGCTAATTGGTTAATACTTCGACCGAATGAGACTGGAAGTAAGGTTGGAGTTTTCTTGTTGTTGTGACGACAGTTAGAGCCATTTTTTCGAGAGTCGGGTACCGTGTTTCTGGGTCAGTCATGTGTTTTCTCGTATACAAGATCAGTTTTTTTGTTTGCTCTGATCTTCCTGATGAGGACACTACTGACGGCCTATCAAGGAAACCACAATGTATAAGGAAAAGCATTGATGTTTTCGGGTTTAGAAAGCACTGGGGAGTTGTAAGGCATTTTATTGAGTTGACCGGATGCTTCCTCGCATTTCTCGTTCCAAATTAAACTTTTTGTTCCCCCAACAGTAATTCATTAAGGGGAGGCATTTATCAGTGGATCGGGAGATGAATTGATTGAGTGATGTGATTCGGCCGGTTATAACCTGAACTTCTCAGCTGTTCTTCGGCTAGGAAGGTCGAGTATTGCTGAGATCTGTTTAGGTTTCGCCTCGATTTCTTTTTGAGTCACGATGTAACCAAGGATTCGCCCAGACATAACTCCTAATGTGCATTTTCCGGGTTGAGTTTCATCCCGTATTCGTTTCAACGTCTTGAAGCAATCTCGTAGGTGATCAAAATTATCTGCGCATGGAGCGATTTAGTCAACTATCATCGATACAGACTTCCACCGTGACTCCAAGCTTGTTGGTGAACTTCTAGTTTACGAGTTTTAGGTAAGTTGCTTCTGCGTTCTTTAGGCCGAAGGGCATCACCTTATAGCAGTAGGTTCCTCTGTCGATGATGAAAGCAGTTTTCTCTCGGTCGCGTGGTGCATCATGATCAGGTTGTATCCAAAAAAATGCACCCATGAAAGTTAAGAGCTCGTTGCTGGCTGTCGATTCGACTAAACGATCGATGTGGGGGGATGTGGGGGGGGGGGGGGGGTGAGAAGCTATCCTTCGGACATTCGTTGTACAAGTCGATAAAATCAACGTAGAATGCGCCATTGGATCGCGTTCTGTTATAGAGCCGGCTTCAAGAAATTTCTCGACTTCTTCGTTTACCGCCTTGGATCGCTCGGGACCGATTTTCCATCTTTTCTGCCTGATGGGTTTGAAGTGGGACCAATGTTCAGCTCTTGAGTGACTATTGCAGGGAGGGTGATACCTTTCATGTCCGACGTATTCCACGTGAAAGTCTATGCATTTTTCTTGAGAAATACTGTAATCTTTTCTTGCATTTTTTCGGGTTAATAAGCACCAATCCGAACAATTTTTCTTGGGTCGGTCTCGTAATGGGATATCAAGGATTTCTTTGCTTTGGGGATAGATATTATGAATTGGTTTCGATACCGTGTTGATGAGGGATGGCGACCGTTGCGTCTTAATTGTGGCAATTAAAAGGTCACATGTGGCTTGTTGATCCTTGTGGAGCGTTGCGGATTTGGCCATCCTGTTCGAGAAATTAACGCACTGGTGGTAGGTTGACAAGATCTCCCGCATCGAGTGAATCTAGGGGTGTACCAAGGATGACGTTGTATGGCGTCTTCATGCTAATTACGGAGAATTTGACCGTACGGGTAACTCTGCACGGCATACACTGGGAGACAGATTGTCCTGAGCATTACCTCGGATGCTCCGTTAAATCCCATTAAAGAGCGTGAGGATGGTTTCATGTCGTGTAAGTCGACTCCCTTTTTTGAGAGATTCGTGAAAAAAGAGTTGACTGAACTACCGGTGTCGATCCGACCTTCGTAACTTTGCAGTTTCCTATCCCTAGTTCCACCAGGAGAGGGTCGTTATGGGGCATATGGCCATTTCTGCGAAGTGGTGGCTTGTCGGAGGTAGTCTTTCACTAATCAAACTGAATCGCCACATGGAGGCAAACCGCCCATGATTATGTTCAGCTGTAGCAAGCGTTTGGTTCGTCTAGATTGGACTTGAGTCCATTGATTGGTCAGATAAATTCTCGATGCTTGTCGTTGGTCATGGTGGGCCTTCTCTGGCTTCAAGGATTTTGTCATAAAAATGGAAATTTCGGGCCATTGAGCTTGATTATGAGGTCACCGCTTTAAAATTAAGCTTCTCGTAGAGATGGTATTGTCGGGTTCGGAAATCTGCTTATGATAAACGTCGGTATTTTAGAAATTCATATCCTTAAGTGCAACAATGGTAGACCTGAGATCGGTTGGTCTTGCTTATGGCTGCTTTTTGTCGGTTGCGGTTTTTGCGCTTAAGATGATGCTGCTGCAAATCCTTTGTCCGTTGCCGAGGGTCATAAGCCTAGCTTTGTTGAGGCATCTCACATATGAAATGTCAGGTCTCTGTGGAGGATCCACCTAAAATGCGTCTTCGATTTCCCTGGTTATTCCTTGTCGGCAGAAAATGTCATCCTTATCCTGGCCCCCTAGGAGCGACCTCTTCTTCTTTGTCTGGGATTCGTTTTGTTGATTTTTACGCCTGAGACTTACCCAAAGACTTTTGGGATTTTTTGCTTTATTCTTACTTCACTTTTGTCGTTCTTCGGTTTCTGCATGGGCGTTTTGATGTTCGCGGTGCCATTACCGAAGGATGCTAGCAAAGCTTTGTAGAGTTGCTTGCATTCCTTTGTGTCGTGTCCCTTGTCTTAATGATAGTTTCAGTATTTATTGAGGTCAATTGGGCTCGAACTTGAGGGCCCTGAAGAGACATGGGGCTATTGATTGGTATCTTGTCCCAGTGGTTTCCATCCTTTTTCATGTACCACTACTGTCAAACCTGGGCACTCATCTTTCGTTAATGACGTAAAGGAAACCTTTCTTATGGTAAGGTTTGTTGTTAAAAGAGTGATGTTGTGGCTCTTGGCGTGTATCGGTAGTTTTGGCGGCTACCATTTTCGTGGTGTTCTGCTTGCTGATTATCGTCTGGCTGTCTTCTTCCATTCGAACAAAGTTATTAGATCGGGATATAGCATCTTGGAGGGACAACATAAGATGTCGGTAGACATCGTCGCAGAATTTTGAGTGCACGTAGAGAGTGTTCAACAATGTGTCCACCGCGTTGCTATCGGAGACGCTGACTTTAGAGACGATGGCCTTGAAGTTTTCCATGAAGTCACAGAGGCTAGGTCTTGGGGTAAGACAAGTTCCATAGGTCGGACGCAGTGGCCCCCTTGGCGAGTGAACATGATGTAGTGTTTGATGAAGGCAGTCGATAAGTCCGTGGAAACTGTTGATAGAGTTCTTGGGTAACCAGGAAAACCAGTTGAGAGTCGGCCCCTTGAGGCTTTCGACAAAAAGCTGACAGGTCCCAGCATATATCTCTTCATCATAGAATTTGGATCTTCCCATCGCTATGTTGAACGAAGTTACATGATCGATTGGATTGGAATCACTGGTGAAAGATGGAAGTTAGAAACTTTTCCGTTGGCCGGAGCCGTACATCGCTAATCCTTCGGGAAAAGGGGGTTCTGAGCGTTTCTGCAAGGACGCGCTCTATTTGCGGGGTGAAGGTCATTACGTGGTGGATTTTAGAGTGTATTTTTGCAAGTGAGAACTTAAGCTCGGGGATTTCCCTGATTGTGACTTGGTCTGGATTATTAAAGTTTTACACGACACATTTGGTCTTTAGGTTAGCGACTTTGTCTGTCATTATTCCGGTAGTTACCGTTTGGTCAGTGTTGAAAATTTGTCTTCGTATGGTCGGAGGGTTACTCATATGACCAGTTGGAGGGGCGAGAACAGCGGCTAGGGCGACAAGTTTTTGAGTCGTTGCTTTTCGGGCTTCCTCCTATTGAAGGACGAGCCATAACGGTGCTAATGAATTCCGACATGGTTGGTTACGCAGCAACAAGAGTGGGTTCCGGTTTTTCACTGGAGGTTGAGTCTTCGAGTGTCATCTTGATCTTATCTTGACGCTACTTCGTTGTACCCTACGGTGGGCGCCAACTGTTTAAACCGAGTTTAGTCGTATATGAGTATGAGAGAGACAAAACTTATTGGTGGGTTATTACAAAGTTGTTTATTAGATCGAGAGGATGTTTGTCGGTTTAAAATATTAAATAAATGGTAGAAGTAAACCGGTGTTCGTAGGACTGGCCGGGAAAGTACAAGTCGGCAGAATACAAGATAAATGAAACCCTAATTCTAGCTGCCAAGTGTGTGTGTTATGTTCCCTCTCTCGTTGCCTCTTCCTCCCCTTACATAGACGTTCGCACCTCTTTTACCCTAGGTCGGTTTGCCCTAATGGGCTTTATCTCATCAGGCAAAGTGATTGGGCCGACGAGTTAAACTATCGACTAGGTGCTACTAGTCGCCTCTGTTGGTCGGCTAAAAGCAGTCTTCTTCCCGACTAAAAGCAGGCTTGAGCCAAGCTGATGCATTCACTTTTAATCTTTGTTAGCTGAGCCGGTGTTCCAGGCTTGATGGGCCAGACCTGCTATCTCATGGGCCTTGTGGAGGGATGAAATTCACCTCCTACAGTATGAATACCTCAACAAGCTTAATATGTAGGTTCAACAAAAAATAAACGAATAAAACACTTAAGAACCGAAGAGCTAATAATAGTATATTACTTCAATTGATCAATGGTCTTTTATGAATGAAGACTAATGATCAGATTATATAAGCTAAGTACAATTGTATACAAAATATAAGGGACAAATAACCTTATTCGAAAACGAAAGAAAAAAACATCAAGGAAGATTATACTCTACGTTTTTTTTTTTTGAATTACTAGGAGGTTCGGGGCCGAAACCCTAATCCCCTAAGGCCCGAAACCAGAACATGTAATATTGGTTTTGTCACAGCTATCACTCAAACGCGGGGACCTCTAACATAATGACCAAAATTCTTTCAATTGAACTAATGACCTCTGGTTACTTTACGTTTATTAGCTTTGGAGGTGTCATTGCAGACTTCAATGCATGATCTGCCTTGTATGGAAACGATATGTGCCTGGTATTTTGTAAGGCTGACGAAATATCCATGTAATTAGTCTCTTATTTTTTCTGTAGGATCTCCAGAATTTCTGTTGTCAATTGTTAGAAAGGAAAAAAAAACTGTTACAAAAGAAATACTAGGAATGAATGCCAAGTCAAACCATATATATTTGGAAATTAGAAGCACAAAGAAATCGACCTTATTTTCTCGGTGTGCTGGTGTATCTAAGGACGTATATTTGACAGTTCCTAGATGCTAAAGATCTTCTCCTAGTCGCCACACATAACTTTGAAATATTCAAAACCTATCAGCTCTAGAACTTAATTTGAGTGGAACCAAGTAGACTCATTTAAGAAACGGGTAATCTTTAATAAAAATTTCTTCAGTTTATGGGCTTGTTGCAAACGTGGGAGATCCATTAAATACTCTCCAAGTTATTTGGGGTCAAGATAATGTCTCCATCAGGTCCGTTTGAAGTATTCTGCATTGAAAGTTTGATATTTTTTCATTGAAGCGCTATGAAGGTGATTCAAGTTTGAAATATGATCTAGGTGAACTAAGAATTTATTCGAATTGGTCGTGGTCTGTACCAGTTGATCTTGATCTTCACTTGGACTGGACATGGCTTCACCAATCTTCTTAAGTGGGATACATGTATTTAGAGATGGAGTTCGACCATCCTTTAAATTTGAGGTATTTTAGGCTATTACGCTTAGTCTCTATCACTAAGGATTTTTTATATATTCTAGATTCTATATTGATCTTGATTAGGCACTTTTGGTTCTTGTTTGAATTATTTGAGCTTTCTTAGCTTATATATGGCTTTATATGTGTTTATGGTTGATTAATGGTTCGATGATCGCATCAGATATCTGTCCAAGCATAAATGGAAAAGAATGTACTCTTTAATCCCCTACACACCATTATGATAAGTTGCTGCAAGGAATACATTGGCACGATGCATGAATTATATCAACTAGATTTTCTATCTTGATCCAATAACGAAAACAGAAAAACAGGTTTATCCATTTCACAATTTAAACCGTGTAAATTAATACGGATGATTCTTTAGTTTGAGAATTTCTTCATATCTATGAATTCTATAATAGTTTACTTTGTAGGTGTTCAATTATAAAACTAAAATATACTTTAGAGTTAATTTTTGGGGTAATTTAAGTTCTACCACAAGTTTGATACTACATCTCACATTTACCATTAATGAATTATTATTTTCAAAAATACCCTAAATTTATGATGAAAATAACTAAATTAATTTTTTCTAAATATTTATAAGACATTTAGAAACCGAACTCCACCCCTTTAACACTAAACCTAAACAATAATTACTAAAGTGCAAACCCAAATGTTAATATATTTTTGATTGAGGGTATTTTTGAATAATGACACTTAACTTATGGTATTTTAGCAATTTTTCTATTTTTTTCCAGAAATGTTGTTTCTTATTTATAATACGACTTATCAAAAAAAAATGGCTTAACTTAATTTTATAGTATTGAATGTGGGAAATATTTGCATATTCATAAAAATCTACAAATTTCATTATATATAGGGAAAATTGCGATTCTACTACAAGTTTGATATCACTTTGCAAATTTACCTTTAATGAAGGACAATTTCAAAAATACCTTTAAATTGTGATGAAAAAAGATTAAATTATATTTTCTAATATATATAAAACATTTAGAAACTCACCCCACCACTTCAACACTAAACCCAAAAAAATAACCACTAAAGTGTAAATCCAAATGTATATATTTTGATTAAAGTAACTTTTGAAAAGTGGTACTTAACTTGTGTTATTATTAGCAATTTCTCATATATATATATATATATATATATATATATATATTATATATATATTTGGAAGATTTTTGTAGAAAGAAAACAAATGCGAGAAAACATACAATTAAAAATTAAAACCAAAGGAACAAGCCGGAAAAAAAAACAAAGGAACAATAAAATGATAAGAGAGACATCTATCTACTATATATATAAAGGAGGATATTCTCTTCTCCTATGCTGCCACGTCATCATCAGAAAGGGGAAAACCGCAATGTGGCAAGCTATCCTTAAAATTAAACTTGCAATTACGAGCTTTCCATGAAATCAAATAAGTTCTGCAATATTGTTCCATTGGGCCCTTATTTATGTCATCAGCCTGGTTTGGGATTGTCTAGGTATTTTTCTTTACAATTAGATATTTCAGCTCATGGCATGAGTCACCGTTTGACTGTGACCCTTTGGTACCCATATAATCCGAGCAACCACAGTGTAACTGGTATAGTTTTCATTTACCTCCTCTAGTAATCCTATCATTAAATTTCATTCCACCTCTCCTTACACTCCGCCTCATTTATTCAGCCTCATCATCATCCAAGGTAATACTTCAACCTCGACCTTTCAATGTATCTGTTGGATTCGATGAACACCTCTACCACTCAAATATCAGAAAGATTAAACTATGTCAGCATCACCACCAACAATGTTCGGTTTCTCTAAGACCATCAAGGCGTGAAATGTGAAGGAGAAGAGTATAGTGATAATGGATTGCTATAAAACCTCTTAAATCACGACAAGATTTTCCTCAAATCGGCAGCATCTAGGCCTTTGGCCACCATATTTTCACGCCAACCTCCACCACTTACAGACTTCTCAACCTCGACCCTCCTCCTTTGCCTCCTATGACGCCCCCACAAAAGCTCACCAGTGTTACGGAAACAAAGCCACTTTTGCCTGAGCCAAGGTTATTAACTCCCGGGAGATAATTTTTGGCCTCGACGGTGGGAGTTTCTGATTCACGCTCTCTATAAGACATCGGTGAAGTAAAAAGTCTTCGGTGGAGAAAAAAATAAAATCAAGATCCAAATCAGATAAACCCGACAAAATCTTTAAACAAACAAGTTCTCAAACCTCTAGATCCAAACTGAACAAACAAGTCTTTGAACGGAGAGGTTCTGAAACCGCTGGAACAAAATTTTGTAAGAAATTCGAAAATGATTTGACCACTAGGAGGAGAGTGTCGTGTGGTGATCTACACGTCGTCATTGCGCTGTGTACGTCGGACGTTCAAAGAATGTAAGCCATGAGAGAAGCAGTGGAGACCTCTGGTGTAGTGATATGCGAGAGAGACGTGTAGATGGATAATGGATTCAAAGAAGAGCTCGCGAGTTTGATGGCCAACAGAGTTAGAAACATTATTGTGGCTTCATTCCGCCTACGGGTTTCCGTGAAGGGAATGCAATATTGGTCGAGCAAAGTAAGTGTTGAGATTAGTAGATGAAGATCTTTTAGGAGCGCTGATTTCTAGGTTGCCAAAAATGGAGGAGGCTGCAGCATCTATTTCACATGATTATACTTTCCCAAATAAGCACATCAAGCAATGCCAACCAAAGCGGCTTAATCCACCAACAAGGCTCCAATGGCTCTGTTCTTCAATGATGTCCTCCATGGCCTGGCGGATCAACTTTCACATGTTTGTCCTCTGTAGTTGAATGATCTCTGTAGAATCGGGTTTCCAACCACCATAACATCGAGCAGATTTTCTAGGGATTGCAAGTGAACCTGCTGATCGTCCACTTTAGCCTTCAGTCGAGAATTTTCCTCATATCAGCTAAAGGAGTAGGACGAGGTCTCCTTTGGATGTCATTGACAGATCTTATTCCCATCGTCCGCCCCTTCTTTACTGGAGTCGCCTTAAAAAAAGAAATGTATTAATTTAATTAATTTCACAAAAAAAACTAAATTAAAAATATTCTAAAATTTACCTCTTCGAAGATTTTGTCCACCTCTGAGTAGACAATTTGACGGGTAATCCATCAGTAGACTCCTGGGTTAGCTGTGTGTCGTGCTCTTTAACCCAAGCAGTCACGTCGAGAAAGACCTTTTTCCGACCGTGGATCTACAAAATTTCCACTCACTGTCTGGTGAGTGATCTTGAATAGATCAGATAGACACGACATGATTCCGGTCTTCTTAGTCTACAAAAGGATAGAAAGTGTAAATTTATTAATTTTATATAACATAATAAGAAAAATGAAACTAAACATCAAAATTAATAAAACTTACAGCTCGTAGACGGACTCCGGCGTGGGTGTTTTGCCCGGTTGTATGAAGCATGGGAATTGTTGGCATTATGGATGGATCTAGGTAGCTTCCAAAAGGCAAGGAGGCCATCCCATACTTCCTTCGTGAGCTTGGTGGGTTTCGCATCATAACCGGAGTAATCCCACTTGTCCTTCCAATCCGAGACGGTGTTGCAAAGGTGGATCTTTTCTCTAGCAAAAAAATCCGCCTTCACCCTCTCGTTGATTGCTAAGGACCAGTGCAACTTTTTCTGAAGCAAATAAAAATAATTGAATCAAAATAAATTAGAATATATAATTTATTATTAAATATAAAAACTGGAAAAAACTTACCGGCAAAATAGTTGAACCACGTGGTCCTAATGTGCTGGGGAGTCATACTTCGGTTCGGATGAGGCTCGGTGAAATAACATTTGATCATATCAGAAAAGCTTCGTCTGACACAATTATCAACTCCAAATCTGAAAATAATATCAATTTGTTAGAAAATAATAACAAATACAATGTAAATTTTTAAATTAATAAAACTAAAAACTTACCAAAAAGTACCTTATGGGGTATCAGGTCTAGAATCTTCAAACCTCCTCGTCCAGGCTGAGCAAGAAGATCCTCGACTGTATATGTAGTGCAGGGTGCAGATGGAGGGACACGCAAATCCAGATGAATTTCTGCTTCTGAGGCAGGATGTGGAGCCGGTGGAGGCGCCTCGTAAGGAGGTGGAAGTGGAGGCATTGGATGGTGTATCTGGGGTGCATAAGGAGGAGAAGTTCCAAGAAACTCCCTGAGAAGTCTCTGACTCAGGGACCGCCTCTGAATCTGAAGAAGATGAAGGAGCTGAAGAAGATGTCCGAGCATCGGGTGCAAAAATCTCAGAATAAGTGGATGGTCGTCTCCTAGGTGCCATCCAAATTAAAAAAAAATCTATTCAGTTTAAAATTACTGCAATGTAGTCATAGAATAAAGATATGTTCCCTAATCTAACCACCTAAACTGACTATCTATTTACTACCTAACCTCAAATTTTAAAAAAAATACACATACCTTAAAGTTGCAGAGAGAAGGTTGGGAGGAATACACGAGGCTTGCCTCGTGAGTGATCCTCAGGTATATATAGGAAATGGATCCTCGTACATTGTCGTAATGTACGAGGCATGTACCACACACGTGTTTTCCATTACGACGAATGTACCACGCGTGTGTTTCTTATTACGACGAATTTACTAGGACCTATTACGACGAATTTACTAGGACACCTATTACGATAGGATACCTATTACGACGAATTTACTAGGACACGAATTATGACAAATGTACCACACGAGTGTTTTTTTTACGAAAAAAATACTAGGAATTGTATCTAAAACCCTGAACATCAAATCTGTAAACCCAAAGTCACTTATCTATAACATCATTTCTATCTTTTACTCTTCATCACATTTCCCTTAAACCATAAACTTCAATTTTTATTTGTTTCTGATCAAATAAAAACCATAAACCCTCAATTAAATCTCTAAAATCCTAAAATCCAATTATATCACTAAATTCAATTTAATCCCCAAATTCCAATTAAATCTCTAAAACCCGAACTAACAAGTATTATAATCCAACCGAATAACACACATGCATGAAGTCTTAAACATAATTAAATACTTTAAAAACAATATTTTACATCATTCTGAATCACTCGAGTCTTCATTAATATCATTACAATGATCATCATCATTTTTACCTAACTCATCTTCACCTGCTTCGTCCTTCATATCATCGAAAAGATCTTCATATTGACGGTTATCCGGGTCAATGAGAAGAATGTCATTGTTTTGTTGTTCATGTACCGTCGATTTCAGTGATACACGCTTTTTCTTGCAAATGTGGCTTCTCTATTTACTATTTGTCCACAAGGAGTAATTTTGATAGCCGCTAACCAAGTTATTCCGGAATCTCTAAGGCGAGGGTATGGATGAAGCTAACATAGTCAGCTTGAGAGGCTAAGATGAAAGGTTCTACTTATGATGCCACCCAGTTGAACAAAGTCGTCTTTGCTTATGATGACAACCAGAAGATGGGAACTGGAACCTTTCATTGCTTTTCATATGCAACTCACTTCTCGAGCAAATATCAGGTAAGTTCAACCTTGACTTTTTGCTGTCTTTTCTCTTCCCTTGAACGTTTAGTATTGTATTCATGATGTTGTCAAAAAGTTCTTCTCTAATGCATCACATCGAGGTTGTGCCACATAATAAGATCCTTCCAGTAAGGCAGCTCCCAAAATCTACTATTCTTGTGTCAATTGATTGTTACCCCATAGCCATCAGGCGTAAGGAACATGTTACTTTCGTCCATGAGGAACAATTGCCAAAGCTCCATAGGTGATCAATTTGTTGTTCGATTTGTTCTCCACCTAACTATGGAGGAGAAGTGTCTCTGAAAACTCTTTTGTATCTAAACAATGTCTTCTTTCTTCGGTATGGATGAGTAAAGGGAAGAAATCGACGATGACAATCAAACCAACAAGTCTTCCTGCCATTCTTCAGTTGAAAAGCATCTGTCATTCCAAGACAATATGGAAAAGATGACCTCCCATGTGTTGTCCATCCAGACATCCTCCCGTAAGTAGGAAAGTCACTTATTGTCCATAGCAGAACTACTCGCATCGTAAAATTGTCTTTCATTGAACAATCATACGTCCTCACCACTCCTGACCAAAAATCCTTCAGCTATTTTATCAATGGTTGAAAAAAAAACATCTAGCGACTTGCTTTGGGCTAAAGACTAATATGCTCAAGAATAGAAATTCTTGTTCCATGTACATCTCCGGTGGCAGGTTGTACGACGTAAGAATGACTGGCCACAAAGAATATTGTTTATCCCAAACATTCCAAAATTGACTAGATTCATATGTTCATAACCCAATATAGACATTTCAAAAATTTCTAGCGAAATTTGGGTGTATCGTGTTGAATGTTTTCAAGCTTTTACATCTAACGGATGAGCAACCTCACCATCCCTGTGGACATGTTCAGCATGTCATCTCATCGCTTTGGCAGTCCTCACAAATTGATATAATATTTTCAACTTGTTTGTAACTGGTAGATACCACATTCTTTGGTATGTTACGTTATTCCTCCCACGTCCTTGCGGTTTGAATCGTGGCTTCTCCTGAAACGACACTCTTTTAATTTCCATCCTCCCTCCAGTAGATCATGCAGATGTCGATGCGAACATCTATCATCTCCGAATGCAACCCAAAACTATATTCCAATTTATGAATCTCATAATAAGATTCAACTGACATGTTGTCTTCTGCCAAATACTCTTTAAACAATTCGGCCCATGCATCCATGCAATTCTCAGGTAAATTACGAACCGTTTTAATATTCATTATCTTAGCTGCTGGAGACAATTTAGAAGAGCCCTTCCCTACAACCAAGGTAGATTGGTTGATTTGCAGCAACTAACATCTCATAAAAAATTTGCATCTAAGTTAGATTTTTCAACATTTTCATTTTCATCAGCTATTGCTATAGTGGTTTCAGGTAAAAATGCATCAGTAATCATGTCATGAACCTATCATGATCTATAATATGCTCCTCCTGATGGTAAGTATATTCATTATGCAAATGATTTGGTTCTTGACTATTACCAGCATCCTAAAATTTACTATTACTACTATTAGCTTCATTTCCACCATAACCCTCTACATGTTGAAACCAAATATAGTAATGTGGTGTAAAACATTTGTTTAATAAATGTTTCCATACAATTTCAGTATGGGAAAATTTTGAATTCTTGCACTTCCGACAAGTACATAACATCTTACTGCTTTCCTGCGTGATCAGTGTACTACCCACCTAGTACATGAATGTCTCTAGCCCCCTGAAAAATGCATATGTCACTCTACCGTCAGAATCTTTGTGTGTATACATCCAACTCCGTAACTCATAAATATTTCTACATCCGACATTTTTTTCTTGATTATTTTCTTTTTTTCGTTTGTTTGGTTTGCTTTTATGAGAATTGACATACATATGGAAATTTTTTTTGAATCTGGTAGGTTATAACAATGGATTTAGAAGGAAATATTTTACGAGGCTTTGACAACTGTCTCACATATACTTTACAACCAATTTACCACGAATCTACTTTTGTAAAGTACACTACAAACACGTTTTCACCAAAAACAATGGTCATATGTTTTGTCGTAAAGTACTAGTAACATCACATGGATTTTACGAAAATCCACGTTTCACCAAAACACAACGGTCATATGTTCGCCGTAAATTCCTTTGTAAATGTACATGTACATTACGACGAAATATATTCGTTGTAACTTTATTAGGACTTTTACGACAAAATTGGTTTTCGTCATAAAATCCTAGTAATAGACTTGTATATTTACGACGAATTATTTCCGTCGTAACCTTTCGTTGTTAGAGACACATTTTCTTGTATTGTGGACAAAAGTCCATACAACCTTGAGTTCCTAGACAAATTCCATCCAACTCCAGTTTCCTGGATGAAATTACATGCAACCTCAAGGTTCCTGGACAAAAGTCCATCCAAACTCTGTTTCCTTGACGAAATCTATCCAATTTCCCGGTTCCTGGACGAAGTCCATCCAATGTCCCGGTTCCTTGATGAAATTCCATACATCCTCCGGGTCATGAATAAAATTCATACAACTTTGGGTTACAAAGAATCACTTCCTCGAGCCTATGGGTTCCTGGAGAATGTATCTTTAAACCCTAAAATCTTGGAATGGCATTCCATGATCCTCCGGGTTCCATAGAAACATGAAGCTAAGTCATTGAAGCATTGATAGTGGCCTACCTCTAGGGGCATTTTGCAATGTGATACACAGTTGAGAGTGGCCAAGAATCAATGTGAGAGTTCTCACTAATGTTTCCCACCTTTATTATCCGGTATGGACACTATTTTCATTACAGACAACATGACAACATGTCCAAGAGATCGACTTCAGTACCATGAATCGATTGGATTATCTCTCAGTATCGGGACTACACATGCCAAAGTTCCTCCCTGCCAAAGGTCAAGTGACATGGTGTGTTTATTTTTCTAGAAGGGTATAATTATCCTAAACAATGAACTATCAAATTAACCTTTAATCCTAACACACAAAATAATACTCTTGCCAAGAGAGATCAGGTGTAGTACTAGGGATCGAATCCACAAAGAGCAATGACACACAATAAATTTCTTATTTCTAAAGACTAAGCTAGGTAGATATATATATGTCAGTAGCAAATAATCACGTTAAGGAAATATTACTTATCAAGAAGTATAGATGAAATATAGAAATATGATAATAATGCAAATATGGAAATATGTTAATAATGCATATATGGAAATATGTTATTAAACTTAACTAAATGTAAATATGCTAGATCTAGGGTTTTAGGCATAATGAATTATAGGGAATAGGAAGTACGAAATGTAAATATCATAGAACTCAAATATTAACTATTATGACCCTTTAACTCCAACTCTCGTATGCAAGTAAAAGGAAAGACCATCGATCGACGACTAAGGCCTGATGTCTATCGATGGTGAAATCAGAAGGAAGTGTGAACGAGATTTGATATGTTCACCAAGCTAATTAGACCAGCTAACGTATGCGCCTAACAACCTAGTTCAATGGATTTTATTCTAGCACAAAACCTACTCTCGTAGTCGTCCATGTCCTACTTTCGAGATCCTAGTCACCTACTCTAGAATGCAAGCATTAAGCACAACTCAATTGATGGATATTATCTCAACCTAGCAATACTACTTTTTGGTTAATCCATGATTGTCATCATTCAACCCTAAATCTAGTTGATGACTACTCAGACATAATTAAAGTAAGAACAATAGTCCTGGATAAATGCATAGATAAAATATTGGGATTCCAATACAAATCTCCTTAAGGAGTTATGAATCTTCTTCCCTAAAACCTTAAAATTATAATAGAAAATTAAACTCTCTTTTCTTAACTCTCTCCAACTCTCCACACTCTTCCCCCTTTTTGTGTGTAATACATAAAGTATAAATATAAAACCTTAAAATCTAGGTCAAAACTCGTCCATGGTATCTTCATCATTTGTCTTTAATTTGGGGGCTTGAGATCGGCTGTCTACGAATTAGTCATCGATCGATGGCTAGTGTGCAACAACGATCGATCTCGGTCTTGTACTATCAGTAAACACCAAGATAGTGTCGTCGATCGATGACTGTCTTTTACTTCGACTCTCTCAATGATCAGCTACAGATTCTCTCTTCTACATGTTCCAAAAGCTCCAAGTATCTCCATATATCTCCAAAATGTACATGGACCTGTAAAGACCTTAAAACATAGCCTAGACACACATAATAGACCCTAAATAGAACCTATAATATGAGCTAAAACTGGTTATAGATAGCCTATATCAACTCCCTAGACTTAACCTTTTGCTTGTCCTCAAGCAAATAAGCCTGCGAAAGAGGTTTTGAAAAGCGAAGACTTACATAATGTCTAAGTATAACTGTCACCCCAACTTTGTTAAAACCAAATCCTATTAAGTCAATCACAAAGAAATTTATATACCATATCCTAGTATAGCAACCAAATTCATTCGACCAACAACTTAGCAAATACTAGTATGACTCGCCCATCTACTGATTTCATTTCTTTGCATAAACGTGCAGGCTTTACCTTGGGAGTATCGATCAAAGGATATATGGGCTCTTACCCATGAAAGTATCTGAGCACATATGTAGTCTTCTTTGATCTCTTTCCTCTCTCTCTTCTAACTTCTCTCAGTCAATGTCTCCCTTCTTTTGAGGGTATCATTTTATTTTTTAATTGACTGAGATATTTGGACAAGTTTCCATGAGTCAAGCCCTAATGGTTTTTGCCACCAGATCTTGTTCACTTATTTTTGACATTTATCTCTTTCAAAAATCATATGACTCAAGCTTTAATGGTTGTAACCACCAAATGATGTTAGACTCCTTTAACCTGAAGGGGAGAGTGAGGGTAATCAGAAGCATACAGACTTTTACCTTCCAGACTTGCAGAATGAATCTGATCCAGTGTATACCAAGCCCGTAAGAAAGTGTGATATAGCGGCAGGATGATCCACTTTGGTATCTCTAGTAATCTCCTTAAACAGCCTTCTAAGAATGGTGTTAAAGTGTGGGTTAGTCAATAATAAATCTTGATCATAGTCTCCTTCTTGACTCAATAAAACTTTTTGAAAAACTTATATATATAGTAAATAAGACTCAAAATAAATAAATAACGTTTACGAACCTCTCCCAAACTTAAATTACATTGTCCCCAGTGTAATCCGCCCCGGATTGGTTAGGAAAAATCAAATCATAAGTAAATATCTTAAGTAGAAAACTCGATACCTCTCTATGTAAGAGAGCGTCTGTGACACCCCCGATCTAGTCTAAGTACAAGTTGACTCGACCAGCCGTGCACAATCAAAAAGAACTGC